>JAPYZO010000286.1:0-29794 GCA_030522905.1 Torymus flavipes | reverse complement strand
GCCCTTTTTTAATAAGCGACTTGCTTACTGTTGTATGTCTGCGAAACTCCAATATCAACACGAATTTCAAGACAAGACGATAATACTTTTTATATTAACTGAAAAGACCAAGACAAGAGAGAAATTTTCAAGAATTTACAAAAGCAAGACAATATAAGTACGAAAATATCGTATTGTATTGTTCTTGTGCAGCCCTAAACAACAGTGCTTGTTTGGTTTTAATTCTGTAAAATTTCGATATTTTTGCACCGTATTATTATTAAATAAATTTATACATCAAGTGTTTGGGTTTTTAAAATTCATTATTTTTATCTTTTTATCGATTTATAATATGTACATACACCACCTGGACAAATATATTTAATTTGTCGAACGTTTCATATAAAAATATTAAAGTAACCTAGGTAGAAAATTAACCATAATGTATAGCTAAGAGTTAATTAAATCGAAGCATATTTAGTCAAAATCATAATGCAAAAATAATATAGTTCTATTATTACAAAAAATATATATTTTATAAAGTGTAAATGCCATAATTTATTTCGGAGTGGTACAGAATTATGAAATAGCAAGCAATGTTCGTTCTTATAACTATAAAGATAACTGAAAAATACTCTCTATAATTTTGAATCAGTGCATATGCACTCAAACCAAATCAGTGGTATAATACTTAAAACTGTCAATCAACGAATATTCACTAATTGACAGTAGATTTTCACAGATTATCAGTTATAATGTGTGCAGTGCATATGTACTGATTTAAATTTAGAGAGTATAGCTAACTTCTGGTTAACATTTCTACCAGGCTTAACCTGTTTTCTCGACTAAAGTTCACGCCTACATTTGTCAATGCACAACAGAATATTTAACATTTCTACTCATACTACAATAAGCACACCCTTCAAATTAAAATACCCGCTATATATACGCCCCAAACATTACTCCGAATCCACCACGCTCCCCTCCCAAAAACATTCAATCTCCGCTTGAGACCACATTTCCTTCCCATCCGGAACGACTCCGACCGTAAACAATAACATGGCGACACGTGCCTCGCCCGCCTACACGTATACCCGAAATCATTCCGAAATAACTTCCCCACGGCTCTCTCAGCCCACGGGGATCGGGCATGTTACACCTCCGAAGCGCGCGCGAGGCATGAAATGATATTCCACGCGCGTGACATTCTCCCGGAGCCTTGTGGCAAGCGCAAAATCGAAAAACAACGATGCGGGAGAGGGGAAAAAAGAGCGAACGAGTGTGATGTCTCTCTCGTTTCACGCGAGCGCGTTAATTTCTCGCTCGGCTAGGTATAGCCGGAAGAGAGAGTACGTGTGGGAGTGAGAGAAAGGTCAAGAGGGCGCGTAGACCTCGCGGTTATTGGGTCGAGTGGTGCACCTGCACAGAGTCGAGGGATACGCGTGCGTGTTCATTGAGTGAACGCGCTTGCGCGTAAGTAGCGGGAATGCACACGTGCGGTTGCGTTTTGGGTAATTATTAGTGATGGGGCGCGCGCGGCGGGCTGAAATTGTTGATGATGGGCTGAAGATTGCATAATGTAATAGAATATATAAGTGAAAGTGAGGGGTTGAATAGCGAAAATATATAATTGTGCTTATCATGAGATCTCTCTAGTTCGAATTGAACATTACTTTATTAAAAAGGTGTAAAAGAGTTTTTTATATACACTTCTTGATATAGGTAAAAAATATATACCAATACAACGTCAAGAGCGCGCGTTTTTTTATTAATAATCATTTTTTTTTTCGAGAGTATACTCTAGTATACTCTTAAACTTTAAAGGTAAATCAAATCGAGATTATTACATCATTGAAAATATTTATAAATTTTCCTTTGATCGATTATTGTTAATCGTGTTTTTCGAACCATATCCGAACAAAGTGGCCAACTAAATTAAAAGCCGATAAGTAGCCCACTCGTCGAATTTAATTTTCCAAAACTAATGCTTTTTCAGCTCACTGAAAGGTCGAGAGGGGGTTAAGTCGCGCACGTGCAAACGGAGATCAAAAGCCGTTCTCTCTCTCGCGCGTAGTTTCGCAGAGAAAAGAAGAGAAATGGCGTCATAAAAGGTGGAGAAAGAGAGAGAGAGAGAGAGAGAGAGAGACGAAGACAATCCGAAATACGATGATGAACAGCACGCTCGCGCGAAGAGAGCAAAAAAGACACGTCTAGCTCTCGAGCTTGCGCGGTAATCTCGCGAGGCGAGAGCTAGCCCGGCTAAAAGAAAATAAGATTCGATACATCGAGAGAAAAAGTATATATATATATATATATATATGTGTGTGTGTGTACAGGGCGCAAGAGCAAAAAGAGAGAAGAACAAAGAGGCTCGCGCGCGACGTGTAAATCGAATACCCACAGGCATATTAGATTTGCTCCGCTAGGTCACGTATACGCGAGAGCGTCAGCCGGCCGACACGAGTTCACGGCTCGTTGGCCGCGGAGCACTCGAATTCAAGCTATCGCGCTTACACGTAGAGACACAAAGTGCAGCACACATGTGCGTGCGAGTGTTTGCTTTTGCATTTGACGAGAGAGAAATTGAACGCGTGTGCGTTGCGTTTTTTTTTCACGCGCAATCGCGATATATATGTATTGGGTTGACAATGATTTATTATTTTTTTATTTTCTCGCTGTCGGGGACGCACGCGGTGATGTGTGTGTATGTGCGGGGCTGTATTTTTATAGGAATTAGCATGCGACCCGGTTAAAAGGAATCGATGTTAATATTTGCGTTTCGTCGATGAGAGCTAGTTGTGTTATATACGTTTTCTTCATGAATAATATATAGGCCAAGAAATCATTGCACAACTAACTCGCGGCGGTTTTTTATCGTATAATCAAGAATAGTGTAATTGTACCGTTTCTAATCACCTCATAAGTAACTTTTCAAGAAAAAATCTAAAACCTGCTATTATATACTTATCAAATATAAACATTTTCCTATACGACATAAAATAAAACGAAAAACTATATTTCGTATTCTATAAACGACAACGACGAGGGCATTCCGTTTGTCGGCTCTTTCCAGGTACTACTATAGATATCCTATATCCATCCATAAGCGCCAATTTCCACTCGAGGCGAATGGAAAATAAAAATCCTCCTCCTCGCTTTGCGCGCAGAGCGTTCGAGCACGTGTGTAATACTACGATCGAGAGGCTCGCTCACAAAAGCCGACGAGGTTCTTGTAACGGAGCATAACGACTCGCGCGCCAAGAGCCGGAGGTGGAGGAGTATTATGTCGGGGTGCGAATCGCCTATATACCTGGAACTCGCGCGCGCATGTTGAAAGGGTGGTTTGTATAAAGGATTGGGCTGTTGGTGGCTTGGGTAATGGTTTTTTCGGCTTGTATTTTTAGCTCAATCAATAGTCGTCGCATATAATATAGCGCCGGAGGTTCTTTCTATCTTCGGTTATTTCGTGTGATATGACGGGGGTGGTATTGGAGAGGAATTTTTTTGGAGGTGGATATCATTTGTATTGGTATACGTTTTATTATTAGATTTAAAGAGATATACTTATTTACTTTTTTTGTGATTACAGAAATATTTGAAATACATAATCGATGCATCAGTCGTATACAAACATAAATAATTAACTGTTTGCTGCTAATGTTCTTTAATAAATATTGATACAAATTACATATTGATAACGCGATCTCTCGTTATAGATTATTTTTATACAAAGTTAAATAATTCTTTTCATATATACTTACAACGGTATTTTCTTTTTAAATTCATGTCAGAAAGTTTTATCCAGCTAAAATTTAAGCCAGAAAATTAATGCTTAGAATTGACTTTGATATCAGGTTAATTTTTTAAAAGCTCTCGAAAAATTGATTCAACTGCCAACCTTTCTGAACTTTTTTCCAAAAATGTTGTCCTTTTAATCCTTTGACTGCTTTTAAAAATTGCAAATTCTTTTACTTTGAAACTAATGCCACAAAATATAGTGCTAGCACCATAGTCGTCACTACCAACCTACTACATTAAATTAATTAAAATCAAACATATATATCGAACCTTAACCACAAACCTTCCCAATAAAAAGAAAACCCACCCACAAGAATTACCAAACCCACTCCTGGCCCCTTTTATAATTGAAAGAGCGGCAAATTGAAGTAGGAAACCGCTCAGGAAAAGGATCCCAACATATACATATATTTCCACGCACGCGGCCGTGTCTCCTCTGCGCTATCCCTGGAGACCGAACGCGCGTCGTCTCACCTCGCGAGAGAATGGAGCGCGATATCGACCTCGACACGGGGGGTTGGCTCTTACACGAAACCATACTTTACGCTCGCGCAATCCCATCCGACCTTTTATTTTCTCCTTTTCCATCGCAGCGCTTGCCGTTTAGCTCCAGAGAGAGCACGCGCGAGTGTGTATCGGTTTTTTTTTCACTCTCGTCAGTGAGTACAATGGGATTGTGTGTTGGTGGAGGTCTAGGTCGAGTGGAAAAAGAGTTTTTTTGGGGGGAGATTTATCTTTTGGGATAGACATGAAGATACGGTATTGAATGTGTTTGTTTTCAAGGGTAATTACGGGTATAATAATTGATTGTGAGTTTTTAGATTTTTACGATATTTTTTAGAAGCCGTTGAACCTTAATACGTCGTTTTGTTAAATTGAGTTTTCATCTGAAAGATTGAAAACAATATTCTTTACTTTTTGTTATTACGATATAGCCCAACTATTGCACTTTGAAAATGGTGTAACACAGAACTCTCAAAAAAGACCGTTAGATCTTTATTTACGAGCAGTATAACTTTTCTTTTCTAGTTCAAGGGGAAAAAAATTGCGCAATCTACCAGTCCGCTGACGCGTATTACATCGGATGAAAAATCAAGCGATTTCAACGATTTTCTAATACTTGCGTATATAGCCCCATTGGAATTCTGAAAATATTTCACCCACGCTCAAGAATTTTCAATGCCCGATGAAAACTCGAGCGAACCACGTCAATGTACCGATGTAACCATATTAAACACGAGAATATAGCAAACTAGATTTCTAAATTTCATAAGAATTCACGGTGAAACTTTATTTCGCGCAACTATACTCCCTTAATGCGCGATCCGAGCCGCTGGCTCGGAAGATATGGGCACAGAAACGTAGTGGCCTTTCGGGATGTGTGTATATGTATACCATCAGGCCGCTCTTTGGCCGTTTTCAGGCGTGTATCGTGTGGGGTGGAGAAACCCATGGATTTTTGTGCCAGCATCGTGCTCCGCAGAGTTACTTTTACGACGTCGTTCGGCTCGCTCGCCTGGGAATTCGACTTGGGCCTTTTAAGTAATTGCCGATGGGGCTTTTAGACTCGTTGTCGTGGGCGATATCTCGGTCGTATTGAAATGTCACAGCCGAGTGAGAATTCATGCAATTAGGGGCAAGGTTTTTCTTATACAGGGAAAAAACAATTGTTTCTTTTTTGGGGGAAAGAAAGATCTGAAATGGGAATTAAATAGTTTTCTAAATATTTAATCCGTTCGTGAAAAATTGATGTTCAGTGGGACAAGATTCAATTAAATGCTTCCTTTTTATTCTTTTTACTATAGCTTTCTGCGAATGAATAAATTTCAGTGGAAAAAGTTTTTGCTGTAAACGAAGTACCTATAAGCTATAAAGCATTAAATTGATTCGGTTTTTACGACCACGTATTGCTCGAATTTTCAAACGTACATATTCAATGTGTAGTTATTTTCCGAAAGTGCCTTTGTTAAAGTTGAGAATTTTTTTTTACATGTATAACGTTATAGAGTAGAGGATATTTTAAATAAAGCGAATTTCAAAACGGGTGCATTTTTTTTATATTTCAGTGGTTTATAATATAATGATGTATAATATCTGAACGTAAAATTTTCTAATAATTAACAACATATTCATAACAATATATATAGAGTAAACAATTATAATGTAAAATATAAGACACAACATTCAATATAAATAACCATACTTACTTTTTACTAATAACAACGTAACATCGTTTTATAACATTGTATAATTCCCTGATATAAAATATGGTATAGTCATCGAAATTGATAATTTAATATATTGCATACAAATTTTAGAGAACAGATATATAATAAAAAATTAGAACATAATCCATTTTTAGAACATTTTTCTTTTATTTCCAATGTTGATCTAAGCAACAACATTCTTTATTTTTGTAATTCGGACAAAATGACATATCATCATTTCATAAAATCGATCCAATTTGGCATTACTCTCCATTTTTCTTATAGATTGTCCATGATAACAACGTTTACTCTAAACATTTTAGATATTACTTTAAGCTATATATCACTTTTTTAAAGCTATAATTAATTTTTTTCAATAATCATCTAACAATTATGCAACAATTCATCTTAAAGATAACAGTTGTCATCGGACCTATGTATATTTTCGAACAGTGCACTCTTCTAAATTCCAATCATTGTTAACATATATTATAATCTACAATAAATTCAACTTTGTAGTATACACCTTTCATTTATCAACCTAGTCATTATCATCAATAATTAATCGATTAATCATCCCAACCGTACGCGTCAACTTTTCAACTCAAATCAAAATAATCCGTCCCAAAGCAACATAAAAACGTCTTCGACTTTAATTAAAACGGAATATTGATGACAACTGAAAAATTCACAAATCTCATCTCAAATAACGTTAATATCAACCTTCCTCGCGTATTGCCCATCATAAGCCTCACGTCACGACTGCTTAATTCCTCAACAAGCGCGCGAGCATTTGCTAACCCAATTATATAGCTCAGCCGTCAAAGATTCCAGGCCGCGCAGCGGCAGCAAACGAGTCTACTGGGTCAAAGCTCCCGCGCCGACTCATAATAAACATCGAGAGCCGAAAGAAAAACTTTCTCGTCTCCCCTCGCGCGAGAGAAACGAGATCAAAGCCAGGGTCGCGCGCGCGTCACGCGCGTGTGTATATATAGTGTGTATTTTAAAAAGAAAAAAACGAAGACCCTCCTCATCTTGTCATCATCGCGGTCGCGTGGCGGAGGAACCGGCGGCGCCGCGCTTGCGAGACGGCGAGGCGGTGCGCTGGAGCGGCGTCGTCGGCAAGCTTCGCGGCTGGTGCTGCGGTGTGTAAAACATGCTCGTCGTGGGCGAGACACTGCCGGCAATGCTGCCGAAGTCGCTCGGCGATGTGTCGTTGCTGAGGACGAGCGGCTGGCCGAAGGCGCGAGCGCGCGACGTGTAGTCCCCGGTGAGGTCCCATCCTAAAAACCCCCCAAGAACATCGGCATTGTTTAGTTATGGATTGTTTCTTTTTTTTTTTAGGAATGTGCTTAATATATATAGTTTTTGAATTCTGATGTTTCACTCTATACTGTTATAAGCTTTGATTTTTTGATTTTACTGAATTAGGATTTTTTTTTGACATTATTCACAATTAAAGTGCGTGATTTGGGTGATTCTAAGGTCATTCTAGGTTCATGCTGACACCAAATTTGTAACTTGTATAGCTATGACAAATAAGGAATAATATTTACAAGTTGATAGGGGAATCGTGGGCATAACGGATCATTTGTGGAAAAATATTACAGAAAAATGTGAGAAAAATTCTAATTAGACAAACCCAAATATATATATTTTACATTGAACTGCAATAATTATATACATAATGTATCCAGTTGAATTTCAAAAAAGAATTATGAATTACTTGATAGTTTTGAACCAGCAAAAAGATTGTATATGAGGATACAAAATCGCCTGGGCAAAACGGAACATAAGTTTGATTGTCGCATTTAGGATGAAGATAATTCTTAGAATTTTTATATTATATCCAAGTATGGAAAAATTATTCAGTAACCACATGTTGTAGTGTTCAACAGCGGAAAATACTAATATCGACGTTATTTTTCAGTTTTCTTTTTGTTAGAGTATACAATTTTTAAGGAAATATATTATTTAAGGAAATATAAAATAAAATTAATTTACAGTACAAAGAAATTTTAACAGCTACATTTAATGTCATTCAAATGCACTAACAATATGTTCCATTTAGACCGGCCGATGTTTTTTTTTTATTTTTAATAATTTTTATTATATTTTTCATGAAACAGTTGCTCACTCATCCTGTAATTTGTAAAACGGGTTTTTTAAATAAAATGAATCAACGGTTATAGAAAGTGACGACCTTTTGTAAAAGTAAAAATATTATAAACACAACAGTCTTTTCCTTATATAATAAAAGGCAAAAACTCAAATTTCATTGATTATTCTCGCCGTTACTTTGTTTATGAACCTAAATAATATTTTTTTCTAGTCAGTTATATTAACTGATACCTGTACGTGGTTTTTTCTTTATATAATTTTGGTTCAGACAAATTTGCAAAAATATTTAAGACATAAGTAGTTGTATTTCATTTTGCCCGGACTTCCCCTACATTTGCATCGAAGTTTTCTTTATAATAAATTGTTTATATAATAAACTAAATTCAACTTTGGAAACATCAGATTCTGTTTCAAGATGTATTGCTAAGTAAAACTTGAGATTGTATATTCTGGGTTGCTGCCAATGTTATGTATTTTTATTCTACTTTATTAATAAGAAAATTTTTAATGAAAATTTAATTAATAAACAGACTTATAAAGGATTGTTTACTCTCAATAGAAACGTTTAAAATTAATGAAGATTTTAATCAAATTACATGTTTTCTATAAACAGATATATTGTAGTAACATCGTATACGAATAATTTCAATTCAAATTTAAGTTTCAGTTCAAAGTCAAATAAAATGAAAATTTATCATATCTTAATATTTAAAATCTAGTAATAATTTTGATGCTCTATTTAGATTTTATATTGGATGAGGATTCCGGAAAGTTGCCGCTGAAATCCCGGGATTAATTACTTGACGTAAATGAGAGAAATTCATTAAATGAAGTGATTCTCATCCACTTCTATATCTTCCTTTGTGCAACATACACATTTGTAAAAATTAAAAAAAAGTTGAATGCTACGAGATTTAGATAATGAGAATAGACATCGCATAACGCTAACGTCAACGTAATAATCCTTGTGACATTAAAATGACGGCTTTCATTTTACTATACACGCTCTCCTATCATTTTTATTTCAAGATTATTTCATAAATTATTAAATTTGATTCGTTTTTTAATAAAGTAATATAAATTATTTTCTGGTATAGAATGAGTAAATTTATAGTACCTTGATTGTTTATGAAATAATTATTAATCATGAATTCAATCATTAAACGTAGTCATAAATACTGCATATAGCTGTTAGTATAAGAGATAAGTTTTACTGCAATACATTTCAAAATATACATGATAAAATTATATTAATTATAAGGTGTGAAAGTATAATCTGAATACGTCGCTGTAAGCTAATAAATATTTTCGGTCAACTTTTATTCGAACAACATTATGAAAAAACTATCGACTGTCGTGTCTAACCTTCACTAACATATTCAAATTATTTTTTTCACGATTTAAATAGTATTCTTTGTTATATATCGTAGACTTAATGTTAATTTATTGTTATAGCCTGATGATTGTGGAGCAAATGTACTTACTTTTCTTTTTTGTAATTTAGCTTGATGAAAAATGGAGCAAACTTACTTACTGTTCATGATTTTATTGTCTAGAATTTTTCTCTAGATCAATAAACTGGTGATCGAATGATGAATTACATGAATGAACTGGATAAATGTAACTTTGATGGTGGTAAAAAGTGTCACTTAAAAACTTGAAAAACTCTTGGGCACCAACATATCTCATAAGTATATGTTGTTGTTAGTTCCTTACGTTATTCCCAAAAAATGATGCATTTTTTCACAGCATTCAAATATTACATTTTTCGCAGTTCAGCTTTCACACATCATCGCGATCGCGCTAAATATAAATTGCTGAAAAAAATGCATCATTTACCGCACCAAAAATACTGACAGCACGCGCAAAACCCCCCATATGCTAAAGTCCCATGGGAGCAAACTGCAAGAAAATCCAATCAACCGTCAAGCCTTTGCATCCACGCGCTGCGCTAGTCCGTCAATTTAGCAGCAGCAGCAGCAGCCGTTTCTTCGCTTTTAGAGTTGCTTTCCTCTCAACCCTTTAATGAGAGGCTTCTAAAACGATTTGGGGAGAAAACGATCGTTGTCGACTTTTCCCCTTCTCTCTTGAGAGAGAGAGAGGCGAAAGCAAGGAAGGATCACGTGCAAGTGCGAAAGAGAGGAAGGGAGAGAGAAAGAGGACCTCTCCTGAATGGGCTTGCAAATGAGGAGGATGCGAGCGCTTTGCATAATGATGAAGAGCGTCGTTTGTTTAGTTTAACTCGGCGTGAGAGCATCGAGAGCTGGCTTCCGGCCTCGGATTAATAGTGAAACGAGCTTTGCCGTGACACGTGCGCATTTTTTTTTTGCAGTTGGTTTTGTAGTTGGTTGGCAGATGTAAGTAGCTTTGTAACGAAGGTAAAGGTTGAGGTGTTTAATGACGCTGTAATAAAATTTATGGGCAAAATAAATGGGTAAAAATAAATGTAGGTACCTAAAATGTTTCATGTCTATGTATATTCATATAATGTACCTCAATTTTAAGAGTCCATTGTTGTTGTTTTCACATATAATTTAGCACGTATCAATGGTTGAATGAATTCCAAGTTAAAAGTATTCAGTGGGTTATCTTAGGCCCGTGAAATTGTGACCCAATCGTCACATTGACTTTTTTCCACACATTTCGTTTAATTGCTGAATGAGCTATTTACAATATTTAAATTTTGATAACATTTTTCAAAAGTTTTTTAAAATTTTCCACATTAATATTTAAATAAACTTTATATAAAAATTTTTTCGCAAGCGTAAATACGAATAAAGGGTATGCTAAAGAATTTCAGTTGACGGGATTCCTTCCAAACAAATATATTTCTAATATTGAAGTACTTATTAGCTACTTAAAGATACGAGAACAAACCATCATGCCTAAAATAAATGACGGTATGCTATTAACTTTTATAATTCGAACTTTCAATTGCTAAAAAGTAAAGTCAATTACGAAAAAAAAAGAAAAAAAATTGTAAAAAGTAGTCAAATAGTGGAATAATGTCTTTCCAATTTTCTACCAGGATTAAGGACACCGCCGAGCGCAAGAGCAGCACGGAACAAGAATGTCAACTACGCAAAATGAGTCTCTCCCTCACCTTGGAAAGTAATGAAAAGCGCATCACGTATTACCCACTTCACCCCCCGCCCCTTCTAACAATATCCAATTTGTCATTTTCTCGCTACGGCGCGCCCGATATCGACTACGCTTCTCTCAATTTTGATCCACCTTTTACCGGAAAAAATTCCTCCCACCCGCATATGCCGAATTTCCGCGTGATGCATTCGCTGAGCCTCTCACGCGCCTATAGGTATATACCTATAGACTAGAACGACAATTAAAGCGATCCAATTAGGGGCCGCGGCGCACAGTTCCCGCGCAATTTAACGACTCACGCGCGCCCCTCGAGCCTATAGGATTTCCCGGCGGCGTGACGTTATTATACACACACAGATCTCGTATATATGTGCTGCCTTGTCTTTCGCCTCCGCGGGGCTTTGATTAATTGACGGGAAAACGGATTGCCGGGCGGGGGACGATGCTTCTGGGTCATTAGCGTGTGCCCGCGAATTCCGGGAGACGCGCAGCAGAGCTTTTCCCAAGCGGCGTGCCATTGTGAGCTGTATGAGGTATTGCCGAGCCGCGGGGATGTTGACTCACGGGGAGAAGAGGTCTTGTCTCTCTCTCTGTTTTTTGCCGTGTATCAGGGGTAACCTCGAGTGGAGACGTGTGTGTTGGGGAATGCCGCGGAGATTCGCTGATGTAGGTGGGAGTGAGGCGATGTTGGTTACTGGCTTGCGAGAGATTCCCTGGCCCCGATATCTATTAGATTCTCGAAGGCGATAAGTCAGTGTATGTATATATTATATAATATGTATGGATTGGTTATTCGAGCTATGCTGCGCTGTATATGCAGGGTGCGTTAGATATTATGTTGGGCTAAAAAGGGATGATTATATATAAATTTGTTTTACATAGGGTTTTAAAATTGTTATTCGAATGCTAAAGCTTTAAAGTTTTATTGAAATATGCGGCTGCGTGAATCGTATATGATTTCTAACTTTAGAATATCACACAAGGTATTCTCCTGTTATTGAAGTTTATGATATAATGGTACGTAAATTTACACTGCATTTGCGTGAGCTAAATCATTGACATTTCTATTCCAAGTTACGTTGTTAATATTAACTACATTATATCTGAACTTTCTCCAAGAACAGTCAACATAAATGACAAAATTATTATACTTTTTGGAAAATTTTATGTAAGTACCCTTCTTAAAAGTTCTGGAAGGGGATTCGTTTCCTATAAGAATACATTTTTGGTCAACTTAATCGCCGTTGCTATAAAAATAGAATCGTTAATTTGATGCACCCCCAAGAAATCTTATAAAGACAACTGATAGAAAAGTCACTCAGTTAGTATCTTGACATAAGCTGCAGTCTTTACCCCAAGTCTATATATACTTTGAAACGTGGATAAGCTTAACTCGATAAGACAGTATTATACAACTTCAAAACTTGCCGAGCAATTCAATTATTCTTTGTACCACAACACAAATATAAGACTCTTCTACCAACAAACAATAACGTATACAACAAAATAATTTCTTTTCTAATTAAAAATATACAGAGAGAAAGAGAGAAAAAAGTTATACATAATACAAAATACAAGATTACACGTTTGTATGCGTTTACTGAGATAATTTTCTGCGTAAAATTAGTACTTACAGTTAATAATATAATAATACCCTCGATGATGATTGTTATATAATTACGTCATTCTATTAAATCATCGACTCTAACGCATTATACCACATGTCGGCAAATGTCTCGTACAATGACATTACGCAATGTTATGTATGCGCATATATCCGTGATGCCATGTTATACGCATATATAAATACATTTACTCACTATTACATGATGTCATTTATACAAATGCGCCAAATATGACGAACCTTTATATATATATACCTGCGCGAGCTGCATCATGGATGAATATAAAAAGTAATTGGATGGTCGCAATGAAGTATGGATGAACATGGTCGAATCAATAATGTGAAACTATATAACGTATTTATTGTACACCCTATATGTACACGTATATAAATGACGCGCAGTTTTTTTTCTTTTGTATACCGCAGCTTTGAATAAATGCGGCGGGCGAGCGACTCGTGTCCCCTGTACATGTGTGGATGCGTCTAAAGACGATCTATCAGTGCTATACATGTAGATCGTAAAATTTGATGTTTCATTTCTTGTGCACTGTATATATATATGAATTATTATAGGATATACACACAGATATATATATATTTTTTTTTTCACCATGACAATATAAGTATATTATTATAATAAAAAGATGTAAAAATGTGCGATATAATATAGAAAAATTCGTTTATACTTTCTTGAAACAGTAAAAGAGGTAACATTCATTAAAGAATTAATTTTACTTTCTAATTACACAGTTAAACATTTAGTATGTAAGTCTACTATAACTACTAAAAGCTTCTTCCTTCTATGTGATGGTTTCTACATCTTTGACAACAAAACTATTTATTATACACTTTGATTTCCTTCAACTCGCATACGCTGTGAATCTCTGAATAAAAATTCCTTCGCACCCTCACTTTTCGAAAACTTGAATACTCGCAGGCTTCAAAATGCGCGCACCGACAGCTGTGATGTGCGCTTCTTCGAAACGCGAAATCGATAACGAGTTGTATATATACACACACGCGCGCATATATTCCCGACGTCGTCGGGTTTACGGCTCTGCAATCTTTACTGTAGCTACGCGTATGTACGTTTACAGTAAAGGCGGATCATCTGGCAGCTGTCGCGTCTGAAGAGGTATAGAGCGAGAGAGCGGGTGTATGTGCTTTTGGTATCACGGATTCGTTGAATGGTTAGTGTCCAATTTTCGTTTGGTATATTTCAGATTTGGCGTAAGAAAACAATTTTGTCAACATTTTTATACGTAATAAAATATATTCTGAAATGATTGTATATATGTAAGTATAAAGATTTTCTTTCTTTTGTAGATGTTGAGATTGCAAAAACTTCTCAAGACTTTGAGCTTCGACGGCATTCTTATGGGCACTTATTCACACACTCTCTCTATCTTTTATAAAATTGGAGATATAGAGCGAGCCTTGGCTATTTATTTGAGTGGCCTGCTAAATTTTATTTCGTATATTCTCTCTTCCCATTGAATATATATTTATCTACAGGCAGTCGTCGAGAAAATGAATGTTTTGGAATAAATCGATGAAGAGAGTATAAGTATATATACGTTTTCTTACCGTCACTCGTAAAAACTTTATCTCAGTTTCTTCTTTTCTCCGCAAAGTTATAAGTGAGTAATTTGGTTTTACTGGCGAAAAGATTCTTTATAAATCGGAGATGAAAATTGTTTCTCATTTCAGTCACTATAGACGCTATATATTTATTTTATTGAAATATTATACGGTTGTACAGTCATTTTGAAAAGTTAGAGTTAAGAGTAGTATTCATTTGTTAAATTGTATGCCCTTTGTGCCTTTAAAAAAAGTTTATTAATAAATTTAATATAAATACGATAAAGAAATATTGAATAGAAACAGTATAGACATCAATACCTGATTTTGTAAAAATTTTCTCGAAAACTCTATTTTCTTTATTATTATTGCAATTTTTCTTCTAAGGTGAAGTTATTTTTTTCTGTAAAACAGTTATAAGCACACGAGTGTATACATCACACACGCATAATAAATAGTTTTGTTTTTGTTGATATTTCTATTAAAATGTCGAAACGAGTGGACGCCTATAAATATCTGATGCATTTCACTCGTGCGACCCGTATGAGTAATGGAGACATCAAATATTGAGAAGCATGGTTATTTTTTTACGTTCTCTAACGAATCCATCTCTTTCAATTTCTAAAATTCAGGCAATCTAAAACGACCGTACGCTACTAAAAAATATATATCAAATGGCCTATTTTATCATTCCGTACAATATTATTAAAAAATATATAACTATATATTATATATGTATAAAAAAGACAAAGAAATGTTAAAACCATTTAATAGACGAAAAAAGAGTGTAATAAAAGATCTAATTACCACGCATATACAATAATGATCTTACAAACTATATATATATATATATATATCTACGTCGGCACGCTTTCTATATATCTACCAGAGGAGAGAAAAAAAGAGAGTAGAATAGAAATAAAAGAGACATCAAGTTTTACGATCCCCACTATATATCTATCTATATATACATAACGAGACACACATCAAAAAAGCGGTTAAGGTCGATAATCGCGCGTTTACGCCATGCGCGGAAGGAATAAAAGCGGCGCGCGAGTGAAAGAAGAAAAAGAAAAACGCGCAGAAGCCTAACGGTTTGGGTATATATCCATCGTTCGCGGAGCTATACCTGCAAATGGCTCGGCAAGTAATAAATACGCCTGCGGGCGCGATGCAAAAGTCGTTCGCACTCGGCGTGAAAACAAAACTCGGAGGGAAATGATGGGAACTACGGCCGCGCGCGAGTCTTTGGCGCGTGGATTGTTTTTTCACGTTTGTCGTCGCATTCGTTGGCTTTGACTTTACAGAAGTCGAAACGGATAACGGTGTGTACATACACGCGTGGGTTTGTTGTTGTTGTTTTCTTTTTTTTTTTGGCTCTCGACGCGGGTTTTTTCTTGCGTGAAGTGTAAACCGTATATAAAAAGAGTTATTGAGACAAACTAGATAGATGCAGTACAAAAGCGTATTAAAAAATTGTTTTCATATAAAAGTGAAAGAGATTTATTTACTATCTAAAATCTTTTAACTCGTTCAGTTGAACTTGGTATTTTCGTATTAAAATAGTGCATTATATATGAATAAGAATTCAAGTGAACGAGTCATAAACTATAATTTTTAGCAATTATCAAACTTAAGCATTATTAAAAATTAACTGATCAACATTCCAAAAAGTAGTTTAATATTCTAGAATGCAAGCGTGCAAGAGGATAATTCATTATAATGTATCTAAGTAATATTCAAAAAGGAAATAAAAATTTTAATCTGTATTTTTTACCAATTGCCAAGTACTTACATGTTGTGTAAAATAAAATTTCAGAGTTTATCCTCATCATTTACCGCGACTTGTTAAAAATTGGTCGAACCGATATCCGAATTAAAGCGAGCGCGTTATAACTCAATCGCCGCATACAGCCGCTGCTCGAAACGAGCGATTCCGTTTCACTCCAATTACCGTCAACGCGAGCTCGCGGCCATCGGCTATTACACACATATATACATTCATCGGCGATCGAGACTCGGCGCATGGCGTAAAAGCTGATAGAGAGACAGTAGAGAGAGAGTGTATACAGTATAGAGAGTAGAGAGAATTATATACAGAGAGAGAGAGAGAGAGAGTGAGAGAGATAAGGATAGACGGCGCGTCGGTCTTACCAGAGGTGGACGAAGAGGAACAGGGTTGGGAGGAGGTGGTCGCCCTCGTCGACGAAGAAGCTGCGCCCGAGGGGGGATGATCTGCTGTGGGAGGCGTAGGTGGTGAATTTGTCGAGTTTCCACGTATCTCGCCAGCCTGCTTCAGCACCTGGTATATGGCGTCCACATCTGCCGGATGGTCTCGTTTGTTTATCATTTTTTTTTTCTTTTCATGGTCTCTCTCGCACACGACATCGTTATTATTATACACGACAACAATTCTCGCCAATTTTCCCTTCTCTCATTGATTCTTTTTTTGTTTGTTCTGCTACTTTTTTTGCGACTTCTCATAGTCGCCATGTGATTATATGACGGTGAAGAGGTTTGCGCTCACATCGCGAAGCGACGTGCTACATTGGACTATATATATTTCGCCTATAGAGTTGGATAACAACGACGGGGTGTATTATATACTGAATTACGGGGGTATAACGGTTCTGTCATGCGGAAATTCTCGCTATGATAATATTATATACTCGGTGAAAGAGAAGGGGGAGTCCTGTATATATAGGTGGTTCTGCAAGAGGCTGTGCCCCTAATTGGGAAGGTTATTGAAGAACGTAGTTTTTCGGTATCGGAAAAGTTCTCGGTGAGACTGTTTATTTACAGGTTTGATGTTCACCATATTTGATAATTAACTCATGAAAGCTATAGTGTACTTTGAAAGCTAATTATTAACGAACTAATGTAAGCATTTGACTCACTACAAAGAATGAAAAAAAGAACTCTCAGCATAACGATAAAAGTTATGTTGCGCGAATTGTTTATAGTAGAAGTATCTCAATGATAAATGTAAACGTAGTTAAAATTTTGATAGAATGAGTTTTTTATCGAATTTTAAAACTTAAAAATTGTAAGAATTATATCCAAAAGAAATTCAATTGTTTTAGAACGAAATCGTAAGAGGATTCTTCGATACTTTTATATTTGTTTTTTAATTTAATATATAAATTAGGTTGTCTTCTTGTAATATTTACAAATGCAGTGAATAGAGTATAAATTTGAGAGAAAAAGAGAGAATTTTCATGCAGTGAAGAGTTTGAAAAGTATAGGAATTTTAGGTGTGATTTCGAATTGCTGGTAAATCTAATACAGGGTTTACTCTACAGTATTTACAAAAGTCTTTGTAATAAATTTCCAATGTAAGAAAAAAGAATTATTATTCAAATTGCGTTAATAATTGGTAATTTATAAAATGAATAAGTTATAGTGCATGTATATTATAGTAAAAGAATGCATGTAATCCAATGTAGCACTACGCTTTTCGATGCATTAAAAAGCCAAAAATGAAGGGAAGATCGATGGGGGGTTCAACTAAACTCGGCATGAGTGCATAATGATCATTACAAAAATAAAAAAAAAAAATTATAAAAAAAAAAGTTAGAAGATGAGAGCACTAACTAGTTTAGTCGCCTCAAGACACAGCGAGCCTCAAGTACTTAAGCAATCCAGCATCAAATCTGCCTAAGATCTAAGACTCTAAAGGCAGAGACGCGCACACATTACCAATACTAGTTTTTTTCTGCTATATTGTAAAAGATAAAAAAAACGTGGCAAAAAAGGGTAGTGCTAGGGTAGTTGTCACGATATATAAGGGGACCAAGTACATCGCATCGGCGGCGTTCTGCTGTGACAAGTCTCAATTTTGGTTATTGTGGTTTTGCGAAAATAAGCGTATATAATGGATATGTTTGAATATCAAAAACGTTTCAAAATTCGACAAATTTTCCTCATAATAACAGTTACATGATTTATTAAAACTAAAGTTGAAAAAAGAAATTTAAATAAAATATCTGACATCATAATCCACATTCTCCGGAATTCTTATTTACGTTTTACCTAAAAAGGCACGAAAAGCCTCGCGGAAGAAACCCGCCGAATGCTCGGGATTACCAAATTTCGAGCATTCGGCTTACTTCAAGCTTTCACCCGCGAATCCTGCGGCTTAAAACAGCCAACAAAAAACCGATATTCAAACATTTCCCAACAGCAGCAGCAGCAGCAGCAGCAGCATCAGAATAGCTACAAGCCCTGCACACTTCATGATAAAAAAAGCTCGAAGCCCAAACTTTAAAATTGTCACAGCATCGCACCGCGTGTGTATCCCTATATATAATATATATGCCGATCGATCAATCGCATGTCGCTATAATACTATAGTATACGTATATATGAAGTCTTTCTCGCGCAGCTTCAGCAGCAGCGTGTATGTATATACTCACTCTGCTCGTTTGAGGGAGTCTCGTCGGGTGGTGGCGCGGTACTCTTTTGCCGACGAAGAAGAGGCAAGCCAGCTGTACGTTTGGGCACGAGGCTTGGACACTGGCTTGGCTGCAGGTCGTTCGCGCAGTCCACGTGGACGTTGGCCTTGCAGCTGCGACAGCGCAAACCCTGGCGCGCGTGCCCACGTAACACCTGCCCGCAGGCATCGCAAGGCGTGATTTTGCGATAGGTGTACTCCCGAAACTGGTGGCTCGACTCCGAATCCAGATTTTTTCTGCTTGGCAAAGAAAGAGAGAGAAAAGGGTTTATTGATTTTCGGATAATGTAGTTTAACAAGTTTTTTCTACTATTTTTTTTACATGTGACAAATTCGTAAGCAAAATGTCAAACGCATTTAATCTTTATTTTAGATTGGTATTTTGTTTAAGAATATATGCAAAATAAAATTTTGATTTAACAATTACACAATATTACAACTTTATAGATACTACATAAATACACATATATGTGTGGGAACAACAAATATAGATATAGAATTATTATTTAGTATCTTTTTATTTTCAACAACTTTCAAATCAACAATGTGCTTTTAAAATTTTTTCAAACCGCGTTTTAAAAACTTCATTAGATTTTATTTACATTACTGTTACATCAATATCATAATAATGCACGTGATTTTTTTTAACCTCAACGAACAACTATCAATGAATGAAATCAAAGCTTAAATTAATGTGTTTGAATTTTAATACTTTCCCGCCTATTTTATGTATAGCCAATTACAGCAGCTTTTAGAATATTTTGCCTTTTCAACACATTAATAATCGCATTTTAATACTAAGAACGAAAAAGAAATAATTTTAACACTCGTTATAACAAACTTTTGATGTGCCCGTGATATTAATTTCGAAATGAGACTCTCGGTAGTCTCGGTGCAGATTATATTAGTTGCAAACCCCAATGGCGCGGCGCCATGATACATCTCCGTGCGGTGGCGGCCGGCGGAGGAAGAGAGCCAACGGGGTGATACGAGCAAAAACAAAACACCGCCGCGCATGGAGCAGCGTCGCGGTTTGTTATTACCGCTGCGTCGGCCGCCCGGCCGGTCCTGTTGCGACACGTGAGCTCTGCGGTCGACCACCCGTTACACATTTTGCCGAAAATTTGTGATTAATCAACGTATTAAAAAGTCGTTCGTTTCCATGGTTATGGGAGAATAAAACTCGAAGGTATGTGTATGATAAAACATCTCTGTTGTTTCGTTTTATTTTTATATAAGTATTCTTTTGATGTGTCTCTCGAATGTCATTGAACCATCTTTGTTTTGTCACGACGGCGAGCATACAGTATAAATAAAACTTTTAATTAATTTGTTTCAGAGTTCTTTTACTGTGGCTTTCAGATTAAACGGTTCTAACACTATTAGATTTTCAACATACACGCCGTGTAAGTATAATTTTATAATTGTTATGAAATTAATAGTCTAATATAGGTTATGTTCACTCGAATATTCAACGAATACTGTATTATTCAATCAGTTAGTTTTTTATATAATATAAAGCGGAAAATAACTAAATCTATTTTTATCTTTCGTATTGTTTTGGTTTTCGAATCCATGCATGCAGTTAACATCCACCTCGCATTTCTAAGAACGAGAAATCTTTTAAGGTGAAATGATTTTTATTTTAAATTTCAATATTTAAAATACGCACAGTGAAGTTTAAGAATAAGAAAATATTATTCCATTTCATTAAAACGATATGCTCTCTATACGTTTGATGTCAGAAACTTAAAAATCTAAATTTTAATATAATATTCATGTGTACTTACTTGGACATTGCGACGACCGTGGAGACGGCGTGGTACATCGCCTGTTTTCTTTTGGCGCATTAGTAACAGAAATTAAGAAAATTAACAATGCTATGTACAATTCTATGGCAGATAAAGAGATTATTTGTGCATTATGAGTTATTAATCGCTCGATTTTCGAGCTATTAATCACTGGGTATAGTTGCAGAGTAAAAGTCGTGTAAAAGTTATTTTTAATTAATTAATATTTATACATATTTGATAAGAATTTAAAAAATGGTTCTTATGAAACCATCATTCTATCATAAAATTTAACGTGATTAAAGATTCTAATAAATAATCAAAATTCTGTACTGTGTTAAAAAATGTTAGTAATAGTTCGCGGGAAATGAAATCAACGAGTTAGTACTTTTAAATTTCATCCGAGTCTCCATCGAAAAATATGAAGGAAGTTGAAATATATGTGAATAGAGTATATGAAGAAAACTAACTTTTCGTTGGGCGGAGGTGTGGTCGGCGTAGTTTTCAGACTTTTGAACGCTTTCAACCATTTGTGCTTCGTGCTCCCCGTCGAGCCGTTCGACATTTTTCGATTCCCCATTCCATCTGGCTGTGCGGCCTCGTTGCCGCCCCCAAACAGCTCCTTCTGTAAGATGAAAAAGATAAAAATAAAGTTGGTTAGTTTTTTTCAAGCAATATTCAAGTTTATTCAATTAAGTTTTACTATTGAATATTGTGCTTCAACGAGAAATTGAGAAATAATTTGTTAATAAAATAATTTACAATTATTCGTCTTGGTGTCGTGAATAAGGAGAAATAAAATCCTTATTACTGCTATCTTAAATTCTTAATTTTAAACAATCCATTTTTAACTTGATTAGGGGATTTCCCGCTCTCGATGCGCTCACGTAACCCTGAGTGATCTCCTCGTATACATTTATAAACAAACTAATAGAAGTATGAATATAAATGTATTACGTTCAATACGAGATTTATAGCGATGATTTTTTTTTTTATAAAAGACTTTAAGTTTCACAATGTGCCTCTTTACCAGAGGACGGCTGGCATTAAAAAAAACGTGAAAAAAAATAATTTCTCAAAATTAATTTATAATGTCACTTGTATACGTTATAATCCTATTTCATTGTATTATAAGTTGATCTCTATGAATAATAATTATTGAATAAATATTATAGCGATATTTAATCATGCTCAAAAAAGGTGTTTGAATTTCAAAATTATCAGATTTAATAGATAAAAAATATTATTTTCAATATATGATTATTATTAATTGTTATTATGAATTCCTGTTATAAATATACCATTTGCAAAATTAAATAGTTTTATTTGGCTTTTCGGTGTGCAGGTTTTAGTTTTCATGTTTATTATTTTCTCAAAGAGAATGCTTTGTAACGGAGAATTTATAACATGTACACTGACAAAAGAAGTTACTTGATCTTATAAAAAGATATTCGTTAAAATGAAAATTGATTGTTTTAAAACAGGATTGGATTGAGTTAAGTCTCAATAATTTCATTTAAATTAGTATGTTATTGTTAAGATAATGAAAAGGTTACGTCCAATTCGAGATTTATCACGTTGATTTTTTTTTTATAAATCAACATTTCATTAATTTAGGAAATTTTAACTGTAGAAAGTTAAGGTTTCACAATATAAAAGTATACGTCTAATAATTTATACTTCTAAAAATGAAAATAATGCTATATATTTTGCAGCACATGGTCGTTTGTCGTGAGCTCTATTGATTTATACCTCAATGTAAACGTACATGTATGTAACTCTAAGTTTTCTCTATTCAAACAAATATGGCTATAGATATTGCTAGAAAACATTAAATCACAAAGCAAATAAAACAAAATCAATTTTATATTGCTCTTAGTCGCATTGCACACTGCCACGGTTGAGAGGCGGAGACATTCGATGCCTCTGGCAACCGCACGCCGCGTGGCGAGCAGTTCCCGCGAAAAGTGCAAGCTTGCAGTTTACTTGAGTCCAGCGGGAGCAGCTTGGCGACGCCGCGACGACAGTCTGGCGTCGACCTCGGTGAAAGAACCATTTTAGTCGCGATACATATACAGTTCACAACGTTGAATGACGCAATAGGTTATAATTTAAAGTAGTTACGGGTTTTCACGTATTTACAAATAGTATGTCGTTTTTAAGCTCTTATCAACGATTCATATACGAAAAGATACAAATAGGGTGACTTTACCAGTAAATGAACATTTAAGTCCAGTTTAATCGCTTAATTAAAATGCTTTTATGATATTAAACCGTCAAAAAATGACTTTTTTTCAAAGTTTTAAATTGGGGGAAGGTGGTTCATGAAGTCAGAAACATTAAAAATATATTTTATCAGCGATTTTTATTAAAAAATGTTCATACACTAGTGTTTATTCCACCACTGGTGAATCACCTAATAATTTACTTCTTCGTTGAAATTAATGCATACTCCATCAATATTTAATTATCAATAGTTTATTAATATCCATATATTTCACTTTATAGCTTAGTTTGCGTATTCAGCTTCGTATATACGCGGAGTTTTATTCAATTAAAGGTATGACGGCTTGGCAATATGAAATTAATTAAATGCAAATCCACACGTCGGGATATATCTCAAATCTGCGCGCCGTAAACTCGCTCGATTGTGGCGTACGCAAGCTCGCCTGTATGCATATACGGATGTATAGCTGCAGGGAGTCGCGATCCCTCAGCGTGTGCCTGCACGTTTCACGGTCGCGTATTACGAAATTCCATTAAGGTTCCCTAATTTGTGGATTTCCGCGACATTGTCGAAACCTTGAAAGGCGGCTACCGTCGAGGGGGGCAATTCAATGGCCCTCTCGAGACGGGTAAACACGTTGCAATCGCTCCCGAGTACCGTCAAACTATCACCTGAGCAACCAACTTCCAAAAAGGTGCTTGATTTTTAGGGGATCGTATAGAATTGATTATCTCAGTGTAATTTCTTTTCATTGGTGAAGAGGTACTTCCAATGAATTTCTATTTAAAGATTATATGGTCATGATAAAATCAGAAAAAATCGACTACTTTTTTATAATATGAGCATTTATAAACATATATTTAGGGTAAGGTGGGGCATTACGGACACCCTAACTTTAATTGAAGATTATATAAAAGATCTATGGATTTCAATTCTAAAAAAAATTGTAATAATTTCAAAACTATTTGGGAAAATCTTCAGAACTTTTGACTCGTTTGTCCCTCCTTTTTTTTAATTTATTGCTGCTATTAGTTTAGCGTGCGAAACACATAAATGAGACAGGGTTTACCATATTCAATGTTTACCCACAAAACCAGTCCTGTAAACCATATTGTTGTGCCGTGCACGCTAAATTCTGAGCATGTAAGAAACTATAAAAAATTCGACTGTTTTCTAAAAGTAGACCTTTTTAGAGTTTTTTTTACATGCTCAGAATTTAGCGTGCACGGCACAACAATATGATTTACAGGACTGGTTTTCTATGTGTAAAAATTAAATATGGTACACCCTATCTCGTTTATGTGCTTCAAACGCTAAACTAATAGCAGCAATAAATTAAAAAAAAAAAATAACTGGGACAAATGAGTCAAAAGTTCTGGAGATTTTCCCATTTAGTTAACCTAACTCAACACTAAAAAAGGATCAGATTATAGCAGTCTTGCTCCAATTTACAGATTGGAAAGGTTCGGCTGTCGCTCCGAAATAACAGCTGCTTCCGACCGCCGCCTGGCTGTGTGCTACCCGTGCCCCACTAGGAGGGCCCGGCGTGCCCCATATACAACGGGTTTTAAAATCATTGGTTTATATTTTAAAAATATCTATCGAAAAAAAAACAAGAATGTGCTTGAAAGTTTAAAACTTAAGCTTTCAAATCCATTTCGTTTCATATTAATCCGAGATATATTCGCTCTTTGTCAGTTAAGCCAAAAATCAAGCCATCGTATTTTCATTGCTCTGAATTTCAACCTTATGAAATTAATTCATGAGTTTTTTTCAGATGTAACACTCCGATATAAAAACTAGTATAGTTTTTGAAAGCATTAGTATGAACATTTGTTTTTAAAGAATCGTTTACGGCTTTAATATTAAAATGCCCAACTGACTCGACAGACTCACTGTGCCCCACCTTCCCCTACTGTTAATTGAAATCGTCTTTTAAGAGAATGTTAAAAATAATCATTCATTCAAATTTATTCTTTACTTGTATTGTAGTGGTGAATTTTGTGTTTGCGTTTATGCGTCTTTAGGCTCCGTTAGGCTTCTTTAGGTAATAAAGTGTTACCCTCATTCAAATTTAAACACAAATGAATAACAATACTTTTAGCTTTCAGTTTGTGATTTATGGTCATGGTTTTCTTTATAAATGGAATACTACATTCATTCGTATCAATGAAACATTTTTTTTAAACTCTAGATTTAAAAATGTAACCATCTTTATACAAATTATTGTTTAAGAAGCAATGTGATATGAAAAGTATGTATTCTAACCAGGAGAGTGTTTTTTTTGGTACATTTTCGTTGCTTTAATTTAAACTTTCATAACTTGAAAACGGATAAATGTTTTTAATTCCGAGAAAATTTTTTTTTTACAGTTGACGATATCTACATTTGTAATAGCGATAATTTCTTGAAATATTTTTATTACCCGAAGTTCATACTTTTCATATTATATTGCTCCTTATACAATAATTTCTGAAAAGATTAATATGTAAATTTTTATATTAAGTTCTGCACACTCCGACAGGAACCACCTTAACGAAGATACATATATTCCCATCTGATTGTGTCACTTTCACTCATAACATAATAACAAAATTATTGCTAGCCATTTCCAGACCAAATAACTAGTCAATTGTTTCTTGTTTTTTTTTCAGTTTTACGAGGTTAATATCACAAGCTTGTGCAAGTTTCACACATTATATTTATTTTCACAAAAAAATGATAAAATAATGTCAAAAATGTAAATTCAACTTTAATACATTTCAAGCGAAAACGGCTACTTTTTTACCAGGATAGTTATTTATTGTTTACGAAAGTCTAACAAACAACAAACGACTGTGAAAATAGACAATTAAGCAAGAAAAATAAAATGCGAAAAAAGGTTCGGTACAAAATCAACGGGCACATATTTCGCAAAACATTCTCAACAAAGAAACTTTCTATTATATTCTCGCAGTAAAGCGTAGCTACGTTCGTTAATTAAGCGCGACAAAATTAATTATCTCGCCAATTTCGCATAAACAGTATATGGCACTCGCAAAAACTCGAAATCATCAACTGGCGCATCACTACGAACAAAAGCGTCAAAGCCGACGTAGCAGCGCAACCTTGCCACCGGTCTTTTTCCTCTTGGCGTTGTGCCGGTTCTCCTCGAGTGAGCGATACTTGCGTATGCGTCTGACCATCATTTTCGGTCCGTAAATTCGACGCTGTCACCGCCGTATACTATCACTCGCGCGCGTATACGCACACACGACGGGCCGTCCGCCCGACTCTCGCCGCAGAGAAACTGATGGCTCCGTGTCGAAGCTCTCTCTCACTCACTCTCTCTCTCTTTCTGTCTCTCTTGGCTGCCTCCCTGCGAAGCCAGACGCAGCGGAGTTTAATTGGATCTGCGAGTGCGCTCGCGTGTGCACTCCGCACGGGCAAGAATTAAGCGTCAGAGATAAGCGTCCTGCTATGCGATGTGTATGCACAGCGGCTGACTGCTGGAGGTTCATGGCAAGCGAGGCAAAAAGAGGGCAAACTCGATTCGGTGCGTTGAGGTTAAGCCGAGTCGCGTTTTAGGAGCAAAGGCAGCGAGACGATTAACTTAGGCGTACTTGTGTGCATCGGTTTTGATGAAAGCGCATCACTGTCAATAAACCTCGTTTCTAAATGTTGGCGGTTTTGGAAAAAGAATAAATGTAGATATAGAATTGAGCATTGCTTTTTGGTTAACTTATTATTGAATAAAGCTAAAATTAAACAACAGTCGTTTCAGTGTTGAGTTATTGAATTTATTTATTTTATAGATTGAAGGTAATTCGAGGTAATTCGGACACACGCACACTTTCTCACGAGAAAGTTTAATTAGACATATAAATAGCATAGAAAATGTGAAAAATATGGCTTATAAATTATTTTACAATATTCCAAATTATTTGTCATTTCTTTATAAAAAAATTCATCCGAAAAGTGGTCATATTAGCTACGGCCGCTAAAGGCATCACAGCCAGTTTTATATTATTCAGCTCTTCGCAAGACTAGTTTAATTTTTCGAAAAGTCCAAATTTTTTTTCTAGGAGATGATAGATTGTATTTTAATATTGCCCTTGGGAAAAAATGAAAAAAATTGGTTTAAATTGCCCGAATTAACTATACATGACGAAGCATATAGTCAAAGCGCTCTTTTGACGATTTGGTAAAATCAATATTGGGTGTCCCTAATTTTTTTTTCGTAGTAGATGTCATATTTCGTTGTCTCTTTAAAAGCTTTTGGTTGTAGAAGCATACCAAAAAATTTTCCGCTTAAGGTGGCCGAATTGTCTCAAGTTGCCTCACGTTATTATTTATAAATTGCTTCATTATTATGTAAAAATAAAAAATATTCTTTACAATAGATTCATCAAAATCCTGAAGGTATTGTCAAATGAATGCAAAGAATGGGAGAGTAACTTTGTTTTCTGCACTGTACCTTCACGCTTACGTACAAACACTACTTTCACGAAAGTTTGAAACAAGCACTTAAGCGTGCTCTTACTTGAAGGAAGGTGTTTCTAGTACAAGACCAAAGTCTTGCACGAAACGCTTCATCAATCTTATTTTGCATTTCCGTTTACGTAACACTATTTTATATGTAGTGTATTGATTTTTTTTTTACAAAAATGAAAACGTAGAAAATTTGCGACTGACTGTAATAGAATTTAAGATTATTGTTAAACAGAAAAATGTTTGTAGTACCGTAGATTGAATATTTAGCCTGTAAGTATTCCATTATTCTCACAATAGTTTCCACTTCCTACTGAATGTCGTATGTGAACGCCTTCTTCTGCACACAAATGTACCGTAAACTTTTCGAGTGTTCCGTTTTAAATTCGTTCGCGTGACGTTCGTGAAAATAATAGAATGCACTCGGTGTAGTTACTGGAGACATTAATTATTCTGATTTTGCATTTAAACTTTTCATTTACATTTAAGAGCTGTGGAATATACTATGAAAGTGGCTTTTAAACTTCATTTTCGCACTTGTTTACTTTTTAATCCTCTCATGAAATATTTAAGAAGTTATAATATAAAACAAAAAAAAAAAAAAAAACAAATCGTGTTTGAATTTACGGGTATAAAACAAAGGTATTATTACTGTTTTGAAATATTATTATTTTGCTTATTTATGAACACATGCACAGTATCATTACTCTAAAGAATTTGTCAGTATAGCAAAGTTGACATTTTTCATTTTCCGAAAGTGACTATAACTCATGTAGATTATATTAAATATACCATCTCAATTCTTTTGAAACTTCACTTTCTTTTATCTATTATGTATAGGTCTGAGGTTCGCATTATAACAAACGTTTAGATGAAATTTCTATTGTTTAATAACTTAAATTAATTGTAAAAAATTATTTCGTTGCATTTGAACGATGCAAACTTCCGATGCAAAAACGATGGACCCATTATTAGGTCTTAATTTTTCAAAGATTTTAATATAGAATTTTTCAAATAAATATGACGATTGCCGACATATTGATCGTTAAAGTAAATAAAATTTTTATCGAATCTTAAATTTTAATGCATGTAAAAGAGGAAAAAACTTAAATCAACAAAGTTTTATTAAAAATATTTATAAACTGTAAACTTTTGAAACTTCTACACTGTTAGAAAACTTGTGCTGTTTACATTGTAGGTCCCAAACTTACATACTGTATACAAAAATATATATACAAGTTTTCTGACAGTGTATATAAAATAATTTAGCATCTCTGGTTTACCTAAGATAATTTAAAAATATGAAATACAGACAAGTATTAAGTTAGAGAGTTTTATAAAGTTTGTCCTTGGTAAAAGAAAATTGTACTTCAAAACCGATACAGCGCAATGAGTGACGTTAAAACGATAATCTTCAAAATCAAAGTGGAGCTGAAAATAAACTCCAATTAACGCTACTCGAAGACGCCCCCGTACGACTTGAACAATTCCTAATTTTATCTGCCTCCGATCGTTATATACGCTACCACGATCGCAAATCACACCGCAGGGTAGATGATCTTTAACCCGGCTGATTCCTAATCCAACCCGGCTCGGCTTTGCCCTCGAGCGCACTTCCTCGAAGTCGTAGCTAGCCGGCTGGTCGCCCACGAAACTCGCGAGATGCCTACGCGTCTGCAGAAAACGCGCTGGCATACAATCAGAAGATTCATTTCTTCGTATAATTACAATTGTGGTGCAATATTTAGATTTATATATTTTTTCGAAGTAAGATTAAAGTACAAAATAGTTGGGAACAAAGAAATCAAACTAGTGTTTATCATAAATATATTTGATTATTAAAATAAAAGTATAAAATATCTTTTTTTGCCTCTGCAAATAAACTTTTTAGCATATTCAAAGCAATGAAAATTTCTAATAGCAAATTAAGTAGACTTAATATAACTAGCAGTAGTCATTTTTTTACCAAATTTTGTACCAAATACACCGATGCAGTAAAAGTATCAATACACTGGATGCACTAAATATGTTGGATGAAATACGTGTAAATTACTGTATTTATTATTGCAAAGGGCAAACTGTCGCGGACAGATGGTCCGCAGTAAACAAGACAGTTTAATTAAATTGGCTATTTTAAGCATAGAAATAATGTGGTACAGAGAAATGCGTTTTTCTTAAATAAAGTAACCTGGGATAAATTGGCAGTTATAACTATTCCAAAAAATTAATTTACTAAGCCCCTTCTTGAATAAGAAGAAAATATGTGATTTTAAATAAACTTGTTTTTTGCAAAGATATTCAAGTTAATTTTTATCGTTTTCAAATACATATAAAAAATTTTGAAAATTAAACTTTAATCTTGATGAAAAACAGGTCAGATCAAATCTATATAAACTAAGTAGCTTTAGAGTAAGAATTTTAGGAATAAAATGAAAAAAAAAA
>JAPYZO010000285.1:0-29834 GCA_030522905.1 Torymus flavipes | reverse complement strand
AAATAAATTTTCTTCATTCATATGCGTGTAAGTTTAAATATGTACTTCGAAGAAAGAAGGAAACACTATCTCATCTCATTATTTTAAAACCTTACACTTGCGTCTTTGACTTTCTGCTAAAATTGAAGGACACATGCGCACATCACTATAAATATGTACTGAAAATATCTGGGTCAAGTCGATTTGGGGTGTCGGGCTCTTCAGGCGCATCTAGCTAATATCGCACCAAAATTACGAACTAATACTTCTAAATTAATTTTATGGCAAAACTTTACGTGCTTCGAGACAGCGATTAAAAAATGTAAAATTTACCGCAAATCGCGTAAGAAGGTGCGTAAGCGTTCCTGCTTGCTGATTTTGACATGCGTGTGCCTGCGGCCGAATTAGCACCTGTAACTATTTATCGGCATAGTATGAGGATGGCGGTATAGAAAAGCTATGTATAATATAGGTACGCGGAGCTAATCCGCTGAAAGAAATAAGAAAGTTTTCTCATTAGTTGAACTAGAAGCCTGTCCGTAGCACTTGTTTTCCGGTAGTAAACAAAAGATAGCGGACGACGCGCCGCGCGCCAACGCCAGTTTCCTCGCGCGGTGGAAAACATAGAGCAAGGCGTGTGCGCTCACATTTTCGGCGCTTCGTGAGGAAAAAGAGCAGAGACGGAAAAGACGAAGACGTCTATAGTCTAAGGTCGTCCGCGTGAATTTGGACTCGAGCCGCGAGCGCGAGAGCTCTAAAAATAACGGTAGAATGTAAACACACATGTGTGTATGTAGGCGCGCGTGATTATCCGCGGGGAGCCTTGGTCCAGTCAATTTTTGAGCTTCAACGTGCGCTTTCCTCGCGAGGTCTAAGAGTGAGTGTTGGAGGCGATCTATGTTTCCCATTACTGACGGTATACATTTTCAAATATTATGGTTCCAGCCTATTTTTATTTATTGTTCACTGCTTTTCAAAACTTTACGTTAACTTACAAAAATTAGTTTACATCGAATTCTAGGTTATGATGTCTATGACTTGATATCTAATATATTCATTGAAATTTGGAATTAGAAAAACTATTAGAAAATGCATATATGGTAAACTAGGTGTTGCTGATGAGATACGTACCGTAAGATGAGTGATGAGACAAAAGAGTTGAGAAACAAGTATAATTAGTAATAAAATATTGACTGTATATTCGGTGCGTTGCAGGTTTGCGAGGACACCCTGGCAGAGCACAAAGAGCGGCTGGCGGAGCTGCGCGGCCTTGTGGCGCAAATAGCTTCGGACGTCGGCCTGGACGCGGGTGGGACTTTACAGAGCGAAGTCGAAGCTCTGGGCCGCCGGCTTGAGGATGTGCGCGAGACGCTCTCCTCACTGGCGGACACAGCGGACGCCCGCGCTCTCAACCAGCAGAACGCCAAGGACGACATTTGCCAGACCAAAAACTTCCTTGACTCCGTCCACCAGGTAATAGAATTTGTTATATTCGTGTAAGAATTGTTAAAATCCGATGATCCTGTGCAAAGTTAAGCACATGCAAAATGGTGAAACAAATGGCCGATTTTTATGCAAATTTACGAATTTCTTAAGATTTTGGTCATTTTGTTATCCGTTTATGATAACCATTATTTTGCACAGGACCATCTGATTTGAATGATTCTTAGCTTTAATTAAAGCTTTTTTATTCTCTAATTTTTTTTTCGCGTGGAAAATTTGTTGCTGCTTGGAATTTAGTATTGGTTAGTAAAACCGTTCTTAAAACTGTGTTCAAATTTTTTTTACCCTGCTGTATGATCTATAGAACAAAAACAAACTAATTTTTTTCATTCTTTTTACGACACAGATAGGGTAACATTTTTGTAGAATTGCACATAAAATGAGTAAGCAGTATAAAGAAAACTGTCTTCATTCGATACTACATGACCTATATAAGGGGTTATGGTAATCAAAAATAGCTCAAGAAAATGATTATTATTATAGACCGGCTGAATCCAAACGCTCTGCGCGCGTACTAATTTGTTTTTGAAGTTTTGAATATATAATTTTTCATTATGATTTCATTTTTATTAGTTTAAATAGTTTTAAAAAATTCAATTCTAGCGAAAGTAGAAAATTTTCACCCCTATTCCTTACAGACCAATTTCAATCTTTAAATGTTTCACAACATCCGACCATCGGTCGAAAACTGCAAAAAATTCTGAGAAATCAAAATTTGCTAAAAAGTTAAAGTTTAGTTTATAAGTTTAGTTTATAAGTTTAGTTTAGTTTTTTATCTTGTTTTCTTAGCATAAATATTTGCAAAGCTATGTAGTTATAGGAAAAGACATTAGTTTAAAATATATATGTATATATGATGATTATTTAAGATTATGAAGCTGTGATATCTCAAAATGAAGGACCGGTTCTAACGAATTAGGAATACCGGACTTCAGATTTACGTAGCAGAAATCGACTCTATTGCACAATTTTCACAAATCAACCTATATGTTTATTTTTATTTATAGCAGATCTTTTTTGAAGCTGCAATTAGTCTTTATAGAAATCTAATAAAATCCTCATGTTGAGTAATTGAATAATGTCCATTCTGAGATTGCCTTACGCGCGCGAAAAATGCAGGTTTCGAGTTGTCTTGGAATCACCTTGCTCCCCATTCAGCACGTGCACGCGCGGCGCCACGCGTGAAAGAGAGAAAGGAAGGCGATTGAGCACCCCCGCGCCAAGGACGCTTCGTTTAAATATGATTGTTTCCGCCTGCGGTGCTGGCGCACTGTGCGCGAGGGGGCTCGTCTCGCTCGGCGCCTAGAAAGCCCGGTGCTTGGCACAACTCAATCATCGCGGCCCGTTCGCGCTTATATTTTAATTGTAGTTTGCGAAACAATTTCGTTATGTCAAGGTCGCGGACCTTACGCCCTGCGCCGTTATTGCATCGGTCACGAAATCCGCAACACAAGGCGCCGCGCGAGGCTCTGAATGAGCTTGCCAGTCGCAACTTTCGCCACCCCCGCGCCCAAAGTGCTCGCACGTGGTAGGCGCGTTCTTGAGCCGCGCCAGGGAATTTACGATCGCGCGATAAGCAACTTGTTCTTGTTTGGCATTGTCTTGGCTCTTGTGCCGCTGCCTCCCCCGATCCTCTTTCTGCTTTTTATTATATACACATATTCCGGCGGAAAATGTCAAGGTGTATAACGCCATCTCTTGTTCCAGAGTATAGCGACGGTGGGCCAGGGCGAGTCGAACGAGGAACTACGGCTACTGCGCAACCACCTGCTCGGGCTGACGCGCGCCGAGCCGCAGCTCCAGTCCATGAAGGAGCGCGCCCTCGAGGTGGCCCCGGGCCGCGAGACCTCCATCGTCGAGGTGCTGCAGCTCTGGCAGCGGCTCTTTCGCGAGACCTTCCAGCAGTACCACCGGCTCTCCGCGCGCCTCGTCCGCTCCCAGGATGTGGCCGCGGCCCTGAGGCTCTGGCAGGAGTACCTCGGCCACGTGCAAGAGTTCCTCGCCAGCAGCCTGCCCGGCGACTACAACGGCCTGGCCGAGCACCGCAACCTCTGCGAAGTGCACAAGAACCTGCTCACCGACCAGCAGAACCTCATCCAGATGGTGCGCTCCGAGGAGGGCCGCGAGCTCTCCGCCGCTGAGCAGTTCAACGCCCTCACGAACCTGCACAACGAGAGCCTGGCGCGGATCATGGAGAGGCACGCGGCCATCGGGGACAGGCTCGCCGCCTGGGAGCGCTACCGGGTGGAACAGAGCAGGCTGCTCGCCTGGCTGAAGGACATTGACGAGGAGCGGGCCAGACTGCAGCTGCGCTTCATTCACCTGCGCATGGTGGACAAGATCCTGCAGAAGATCGAGGCTCTGCTGGAGAGGCTGCCCAGCGGGGAGTCACAGGCCGAGGCTCTGCAGAAGCAGCAGGAGGCTCTGCTGGCCAGCTGTGACGAGGCCCTGGCCCTGTCCGTCAGGATGGAGCATGCGGCGAACGCGCAGCGCATCTCCAACGTCCGCGCCAGCCTGGAGACCTGGAAGGACTTTGTGCTGAGGATAAAGGCCCTGAAGGACAGGCACGCCGAGCAGAGCGCCAAAGTCATTGGTGTGTTCCAAGAGACGAGTCAGCTCGTCAGCCAAATAGACAAAGCTAGTCCGGGCAGCCTGGCGGAGACGCGCCGTCAGCTGGACTCGCTGCAGCAGCACAAGGCCAAGCTGATCGCGAGCACGACGGACCTCGAGGCGCTCGGCGTCACCACGGAGCAGCTGCGGGAATGCCTTAGTCCGTCTGACATGAAATCCCTGAACCAGCAGAGCTTCCTCCTCTGCCAGCAGCACGGCGACCTCGAGCACCAGCTCGCTCTGCTGTCCTACAAGCTGGGCGAGCGCTGCAGTTTGCACTCGAGGTGGGAGAGCAGATCTGCGAGGCTGCTGCTCTGGATGCAGGACACCGAGGATAGGATTCACAACTGCGACACTGCCAATCTGGACGAACCCGAAGAGGCCTTAAAACGATTGGAATGCGAGGTTCAAGCTGAAATGGCTCTGAAGCAGAAAGAGCTCGAATGGGTACAGAACAATGGCTTGGAATTGATCAGCATAGCCGAGGCTGAGGAAAAGCTGAGGCTAGAGAAAATTCTGGACGAGGTGAATGAGAGGTGGAGCAGACTACTGACTGCCGGAAAGGCTCGAGCGAACAAAATCGTCGACCTGATGCAAACTATGAGCACCTTGCAACAGAGACTGGCCGAGATCAGGGTTTGGCTCGGCTCCGTCGAAACGCAAATATCGGAGCCCTACACGATAGAGTCTGCTAGTCCGGCTACGATTCAGAAGAAATTGCAGGATCACGAGCAAATTCAAAAGACCATCGAAGCTGAGAGTGGCAATATTGGCCAAGTCCTCAATCTCTGCGAAATTCTGCTTAACGACTGTGACGCCTGGAAGGCATCCTTCAACACCGACGCCATCAAGACTGGAATGGAAGGCCTAGAGCGCAGATGGAAGGCGACGTGCGTCAAATCATCCGAGCGCAAACGTAAAATCATACTGACAGGTAAACTACTTGCTGAACTGGAGACTATAAGGCTCGAGCACGAGGAGTGGCTCACCAAAGTGGAAAAGGATATGGAGCTTTTGGAGAGAAGCCTTGCTGACCTCTCAAAGGACAATACGGAGAAAACTTTGACTGAAGCTCAGAAGATCCTAGAAGACATAAAAGCTCATAATCCAGCTCTACAAATTCTTGAACAATGCTACAGCCGCTTGGCCAAGGGAGGGCTGGAACCAGAGAATTTAAGGTCCTTGACAAGGCAAATACGACTGCTGTTGGACAGGTAATAATGATTGTATATGTTAATTTGTGTCAATAAGCTTACGTCTATTAACTTGGCAATAAAATTTCTTTTCTTCAATAGATGGCACGGATTAATGCCAAAGATCAACACAATCATAGCTGCCTTGCAGAGAGACCAGAAGACCTACCGCGAATTCATCTCGGCTCATGGAGCAGCTGTGATTGGGCTGACACAGGTCGACGTAATGCTGACGCAGCTGCAGCATCTGGCAGCGCCAGATCAGAAAGCCTCACCTCGACGTCGTCTCCAGGAACTTTCCGATATCGACAGCGAGTTAGCCAAACAGAGCGCGACGCTGCACCGAGCGGACGAGCTTGCACTGCAAGTGATGCATGAGAGTAATCAGGACGACGTGACGAGCATACAGGAGCTCGTCGACGAGTATCAACTGCTATGGAAGGACATCAAGGAGCGCGTCGAGAGTTTGCGCATCAAGATCGAGATACAGGAGCGGCAGGAAGTAGACGAAGCCGTGCAGGTTGAAACTCTCAAGTTCGAAAGGGATACTGCTGTGCAGGTGGACACACTGCCCAAGTTCACCAGGATGACATCCTTTGACGCGTATCTCATTGAGCTCGAGTCGGCGATCAGTGAGTGCAGAGTGGCGCTGGACGCTCTCGAGAACGCTGTGCTCCCAGAACCAGTGCCGGGCACCGGACTTTCCACAGCTGCACGAGCTATTGTAAGTTCCTCCCGTTTTTATCTACTGTTACTTTTTCTGATTGTTTTTTCCAATTATAACCAATTAATCATCTGCAGGCTAGACTTATTGGAAGTTGCCAGTCGACAATAGAGCTTGTTAAACACTTGCATAATCTTTTATCGGAAGAAGAAAACCTCGCAAAAGCTTCTGAAGTCGCAGAGCTTACTGCTCGTTATGAAGATCTACTGACAAGAGCGCGAGCTCGAGAAAATCAAATTCGTGAACTCAAGTAAGTTAATGAGGATTTTATAATGCACTTGTGGCTTAACTTATTTACTTTGGCGAACCTATATAACATTTTCAGTCATATAACATTCAACACTGTACTTATTTTTTATGAATAATCCATATTTTGCTATTCTAAACACTCTAGTAGGTATATAAGGATGTCGCAATATACAAACTTTGCTCTTTTGCTGTGTATTTCATGCTAAAAATGAAACCATTTTTTCGTACGGCTATATTTCCTATAAAAAAATAGCTTGGATAGATTATGCTCCTCGCAAAACAGCAATTGTTCCTTTATACATTCAATAGTCTATACACCATTAAACCCTATATAACTATGCTAGTGATAATCTTACTAACACATTTATGTTAATCCCCTGCAGGTCTCCCTTGGCTGGTGCTTATTGCTTCCCTTGCGAACAGTGAGTGTAGAGTTCTTTGCTTTTCATTAACAATACCGATATAACAAATCAGAATGCTTTATGAAAATTGAAAGTATTGTTTGGTTATCAAAGTAACAAATAATTATTTAGTATTTTTACAAGACGAATATATTTAGATAGATTTTTAGACTTAAATTTGGCTATTTTCCTATAGGTTCTTTTATTTTTTAATTTGAATTCTAAATTTTTAGTATTCCTAATTTATTTTATCTAATTTTTTAAAATTTTGTTTTTAAATAGATACCTATATAGTATTTATTATATATGTAAAAAATTTTGAATTTCAGAAATAAAGAAAAGTTCATTTTTTTTATTTTTCTCTAATTAGTTTACTTCTGTGGATTGTTTGGTGTCGGTAAGTGGGATTGACATCCTACATAATAAACTATTTTTACAGAATATTTTTGTTTGCTAGAATATTTTTAAATAGTATACTCAAAAAAAGAAAACATATTTCGTTGATCAATATTAATGTTTTGATAATTCGTTGTGTCTATTATATTGCGTAAAAAATATTTAATAATTGTCATTTGAACAATCATTTAAACTACATTGGTTTTTAAGGATATAGGAAGACTGGTTATAGGAAAATGTATGTGTTGATCGCTAAGTAATAAAAATACAATTTAATTGAATAATAAGAAGTGCTTAATATTTTTAAGAACAAGACTAGATATAAATACATTTATCTAACTTTTTCATTCGCACTAAAAGATTCAGTCAAACTTTGATAACCATCTGACAATAGTCGCTAAACTGTCTAGTCTGATCTCTACCTTTTTCATCGGACTTTTAGCGACGGCGGTAGGCTGACTTGCCCGCTCTGTTCTCACCGAAACTGGGCTCAATTGGACAATGACCTTTGGCGCCTGGAGAAGTGGCTCGAATTCGCCGAGGGCACGCAGAGCGAGCAAGACACACCACCCGCAAATATCGAGCAGCTTGAAGACGTGATCCAAGATCAGCATGAGTTTCTCCTGGATCTCGACAGCCACAAAAGCATCGTCGTTAGTCTGAACATCGTCGGGGCACATCTGGCTGATCACACAGAGGACGTTGAGCGGGCGACTGAGCTTCGGGACAGGCTGGCCAGCGCCAACGTCCGCTGGGACAAGGTCTGTCAGGCCGCGGCCAAGTGGCAGAACGCCCTACAGGCTTCGCTCATGGCCAATCCGCAGTTCCACAAGATCATCGAGGAGCTGCTCATCTGGCTGCAGAGGACCGAGCAGACCATCAGGGCTAGCGAACCTATTGACTTGACTGAGGGATCCGACATCTTACGCGCTAAATATGACAAATTCAAGTATGCAACTTTTCAAATATGCATTTTTATGATATTATAAAAATATCTTTCTATGTTTAGTTCGTGTGCTTTGCAAGGACGCGAGGAATTGTACACGTTTATATAGAAAAGTAAATGGAATAATTGTTGCGGTCACAATTAGCTTATTCACCTTTATACTTTATACTCGGATACTTATTCAATCTAACGAAATGAATTTAGCTATTAACGCTTTGACAATCGCGAAGATCTAAACGATCGACTAGAAAAATTAATAACGAGAATAATTGTGGTAATCTGGAATGTTCTCAGAGAAATGCAGAGTGACCTAGAACGGTGCGAGCCACGCGTACTGTCACTGCAAGAGGCTGCAAATCATCTGCTTGACGAGCACGTCGAAATTCGCGAGAGGCTTCAGGAACTGCGGCTGAGGCTGCAGTCTTTGCGACGACTTACCAGTATGTACGTCCTGAAATTGGGTTCCGCTCTAGGACTTGATCCGCGAGACGTCGGGCTGGCGGCCACTTCCACCTCACTAGCCGTTCTTTCCCAAGATGTAAGTTGGATCGTCACTAGTATTATGCTATAGTTTCTCAATTATCATAGCGCTTAATTAATGGTATTACTTATAATAATAATTTAACAGAGGAGATTTGCTCTATATCCAGCAGAATCATTGAATGACAGTTACGAATATTGTATTATAAGCGTCAAGCACAACGTATGTAGAGTTTGAGGGGTTTGAGTAATATTAAGTACTTTGGATGTAATAAATTTACATGATATTATTAAAATAACGACATGCAAGCTAAGTACAAACAGAAAACTCAATACCCTTGAATATTGTAAGAAAATCAGTATTGTAACACACAAAAATTGCACTGAGAGCACTTCTTCAAAAAGTGGAATGAAATTCCAAAGTATCTTGAATTATTTTGCATAGTACTTCACCTGCACAGTATCTTATTGTTTGTGTTTCTTTTTTGTTATATTGTAGCTACTCGACGAAGCGGCCTCCGGGACCACTCAAGCCCACGGCACACACACTGCAAAGTACGTTTTCCTTACCCCATATTATCCAACTGTCTTACATTATTATCTTATTTAATATTTTAAACATTCAAAATAACTCCCACAACTTTTGATTTTGTTCAACTATGGTAATATTATTAATTTGTATAAAATATTTCTACAATTCTGTATAGCTTTTTTATCAGCATTCAAACTTTTATATTTAAAATTTTCTAATAACAGTAAAATATATCGATGCTCCGTATGAAAAGTAGCATAATTCAGTTTCATACAAAAATAAGCACGTTTCAGCGTTTCTATCGAAGACTAAGATGATACGCTAGATTGCGACGAAGACTAGCAGGTTTCGTGAGGTTGTGACGAAAACTAGTAACATGTTCAAACAGTTTAATACGATATTTTCCTAATATTTGAATATATATCATTTTCAAAATAGATATGTTCATAAGTTAATCAGTCATTTTTTACTTACACAACACACTTACATTACTTGTTAGCCGTACGACAAAATCCTGCAGAAGTATCTGTATGAAATTTCTACAAAGTATTCGTTCAGAAGAAAATTAGGCAGAAATTCCTGCAGAAAATATTTCTTATTAGAGTTATCGACTTCCATTATGGGCTTTGATAATTGTTTGATTTGCACTTGAAAATTAGGACAGGTACGCAAATAAGTCTAGTTTTCGTCGCAAAACATGCTACTTAGTTTTCGCGGGAGAACATCCAAAATGGGCTAGTTTCCGTACGGGGAGTCGATACATTGTTTCGATTTTTCTAAATTAGTGAACATCCATCACAACAAGACTCATGTGTTTTGTGCTTTGGCCCTTGAGTCAATGGAAAAGAAATCATTCAATATCTAGCATATTCGTGTTCCAAAGTAGTAGTAGAATAATGTTCTACTTCTATGGTAGATGATGAGTGCTCTATTTCGAAAGATTCTATTCGAATGATTTTGTTTTTACTTGACGTAAGGGAGTTACCACAAATGGATAGCTGTGGACTCCCTTACGCCAAGTGAAGTAGTACTGTAATGTAGAACATATTTTCCTACTACTTTGCTAAATATTGATCGATTTTTTTGCTTGGCTCAAGGCACCAACCACATGAGTCTTGTTGTGGATGCTTACTAAAGAACGATACTGCATGTCTATAAAGCATATTGAAATATTTTTTATATAATCATATAAACATTGAAATATTAGCTACCACAAATGAGTAGCTGTAGATTGTGTTGGCATGGCGTGTAGTGTTCATTGTTTCAAGCGATTTCGAAAAATAAGTTTACCAACTTGAAAATTTTGTATTCATGTTATACTATATAGTATAGTTTCCCGTTGCTTAATTATATAAAATTGTAACTACCGACAAAATCCTGTAGAAACTTGCTTTTGTTCAATAAAATTGTGGAGCACAAATTTTGGAAGCAACCAGAAACAACACTGTATAACATGAATGCCAAATTCTCAAGAGGGAACGCTCGTTTTTTTTTCAAAATAGTTTCAAACCAACGCGTCGTCACTCAACGCTACTTCATGTTCACGCCACGCCATCACACTCACTATTTTTTCCTTCGAGTCCACGGCCCATTTGTGGCGATTTCCTAAGATACATATGCCATATCAGTATTAATGTGGACGTTTGCTTAATCCAGAATCAATTGATGGCAAATTTTACTTGTCAAAAAACTATATTTTAAGTATTGTTAATTATATTAAAACAAATAATTTTAAAGTAGAATGCAGGAACTCTCTTTTACGCGTTTAAAATAATATTTCTTTATTTTTGTTTTGTAATATATTCTGTAAAAAATAAATTTTATTTTTATTTTAAAAGATTGTTGGCACTTCTGATTGGTTCATTACAATTGAGCATTCCAAAACTTTAAATTAACTCATTAATGGCTTTACTTCCATCTTGGTTTAAATACATTACTGTTTAAAAAAAATATTCGCCCTATTACATATAATATGAAGTTAAATCTTTTTTTAAACATTTAAACTTTTATACCTATAAATTGAAGAAAAAGCGTGCCCGTACACGCACACACGCGGTAACAGCCCATACACACTTGCAAATGAATCTGACATATTCAAATTTTTTTAGAAAATTGTATTTTTTTTTTATGTAAGTAGTTATATAGCTCTATGTCGAAAGAAATAGAAAAAATTCTTAAAATATAAAAAGAATATTCATGCATAATTATTTGAGATTTTCCTTTAAATGTTTTCTTATGTTTCAAGTAAAAGTTTTTAATAGTCATCTCGCCTTACTGTACAATGGCGTGTTCTCATTGAGATTGAAATGTCAAAACAGGTTTACGCGCCGTATTTTCCTTTATTCTAAGTCAAATTTTCGATGATTTTAATTATTTTTATTCAAAGTAAATTAGAGAACTGTGGATGAGAAAGATAATTGATAAAAATTTTCAAATGAAAATTATCTGACTGAAATAATACGATGTTGGTTACATACTTACTTATCCACATATTTTAAGATTTTTTCCGTACCTTTTCCTTTTATAAATTTTCATAAATTATTTTTGCTGTTCCGCTGCTCTCTAACTTATTCTCATTAAAATACTATTGAGAATAAAATGATAAATTTCGCAATATTAATTTGTATTTTATATACTTTATCATTTTTATTTTTTTCCAATGTTACAGTGCTGACGATGGCGATCAGACAGTATTGGCGCGAGGATACCACTTCATCGGAAGAGTGCTACGAGCTTCTTTGCCTATTCAAGCGCTAATGCTGTTATTACTTGGAGCTGCCTCCTTGGTGCCTTCAGCCGAAGAAGACTACAGCTGCATGCTCTCTAACAATCTCGCAAGGACCTTTACGCCCCTAGTTCAATATCCAAATGGACCACCACCACTTTAAGGAATAAAACCACTATCTTGCGATGTTATAATATCTATTCAGTATAATGTAAAATAATTAAAGCAGAGGGCATTATTATTTAACAGTCTGTACTTAGACAGGTGTATGAAAAAAACTATAATTGATAAACTATATAGAAGAGATATTTTTAACGATACACGCGAGTATCTATCAAGTGATATAACACTCTCATTTTACATGAGAAAATTTGTACATAAAAGTTATACGTGATGGACCAAGAGAAACTTGATATCGAGAATATTTAATAATTGTGTTTAATTTATTATTGTTTGTATATGAGATTACTGTTGTGCAATATTGCAAGAGATACTTATTGAGGTTTGTTGTACAGATCTGACACAGTGAGATGGGACAAGCATACTTTTTGTCTTTTTGTAATTAAAGAAGTTTTGCAAATGAAAGATTTACATGACATTCGCGATCTTGTTACACGTTTTCGCATCATAAACAAGGCTGATATACCTTTTTACAAAATGACATAATACGAATTGATACATAAAATATACTCTAATAATTCGAGTTTCGTCGTACGTGACTATGTAATAACGTTGCATGATCTCAGGTGAATGTTTTTTAAGCGTCATAATTTGCGACATTGTAAAAACTATAATCAAATGCAAATCTTTATCTGAGATTTTTTTATTGTCAAGAGAAACTTTGTAAAAAAGATTAATCAAATAAAAGATTTGACCGGGTATAAAATTAACAAAAAAAAGATGCTATCCCATTTGCAATTGTCCTACTATTATAATGTTAAGTGTGTACAATGTGTCTTATGTGCGAGAAATATGACGAAAACGAAAAGAGCTGTTTCTGAAAGCAGTAAATTAAAACGCACAGATAAATTGAGTATAATCATTGCAACGTAGCGAACGACTTACTTATGAGCCTACTTCTAGCTCGTTAGTTACGCTTCCTAATTTACAAGTTCGGTGATTGCATGTTGAGCTTAATTATGTATTTTTATAAAAAAAAGACGGAGCCTTAGAGTTGGTATATAAATATTATATAATTCTGATTTATGAGTAATATTCAGAATAAATACATTCATTTAAAAATAATAAGTCTTTATCTTATATTTCCCTTTTCGATTACATACAAATATTTAGAATAATTTATTCATAGAAATTAAAAATAATTTATTCATTCATATCAAACTCTGTACAGTCTTATTTTATCATTAACAGTTACGTGAAATATACAAATTGCTTGATCCAAAACATTCGCTGCATTGAAAATATGTATATTTTTTTTGACAGTTCTCATAATTTCTTGATTTCTTCGAGTTGTTCATTATATTCAAGATATAATCTTTGCCATCGTAAATGAGCAGCAAGAATTTGCAATGCATCTTCTAAAAGCTTATGCTTCTTTTCACCCTAAAAATTATAAAATTGTAAAATAAGATGCTACTGTGGTACGAAATAATAAGTAACTCGTTTTTAGAAATATTTACCAAAATTAATGGATCCCAGTTGCTTTTATGGGCAGTACTATGACTTGGTCCCATTAGTTCGTCCAGAATTAATCTCAATCGATCTTCTTGACCCTCTGAATTGTACAAAAAAACTTCTTGTTAAAATGAACATTTAAGTGATAAAATTCTATATAAAATGTTAATTTATTTTTACCGTGAGTACATAAAAAAGTCACAAAAGCCATAAGCCAATGCACGTATTCTTGAGAGCTGCCAAGGGCTTTTGCTGCTAATACTTGCTGTTCCAAATATGACATTATACATGCTGCACCATGTGGTAACCTAAGTTGCGGTATAGAGCCAGCAGTCCTGTTCAAACCTTCTTGGAGCATAGCGAGAGGACCTCTAGGTAATCGACTTCCTGTACCGGTAGTATTAAAAGCATTAACTGCCGACCATCGCCACACGGGATCTTGACTATCACCAATCAACAGCCACGTACCTTTTAAAATATAAAAAGTTAAAATGATAATAGCAAGCTTTCTAATATATTAAATTTGAATTTATCAATGCAGTATCTGAACATTTTGTCTATAATTTTTGGATCTAAATATTTTCACATTAACAAGTAACTTGACTAGTTCTATTGTATAACAAAATCTTAAATTTAAGGGGATATAGAATACCGACCTTTATTATGCGACATACCGTACCACCCGGATAGCAGTAATTCGTTATAACTAGATTATTACTACGATAACGACTTATCCAAGGACACCTTTAAAAATTCTTGGAACGAAAAATGACGAAATTTTGTTCCAAGAACTTTTAAAGGTGTCCTTGAAATTTTGACTAAAAACATTGTAGAATGATAATTACATTACGAAGGGTAAGCAAATAAGCAAATTTTGATAATTCGTTAAATAATCGAGTTGTAACGAATTACTGCTGCCCGGACGGTACGGTAGGTCGCATAATAGATCTCTGTATTCTACACCCCTTTAAATAGTGGTATTCTCAAGATATCAATATCCTGAAAATATCAATATCCTCAAGATACCAATATCCTCAAGATATCAATATCCTCAAGATATTTACACAATTTATAGAAAGAATATCGAGAATGTACAGATATTCCATTACATACATTATATCTTTAGTTGAATAATAGTATTCTGAAGTCTTACCCATTTCCTTGTGATAAATATAGGCTCTAGCATTAGTAAATGCTAAATGTGGCATTCCATTATATAGCGTGCATGAAAGTAACGATGTACCAGGTGTGATTAAATGCCCAGCAGATGTTGAAACGCAAAGACGACAAGAATTAGCAGTTATTTCCCATACACGTACATCTCCATAACATGAAATAACCATTACCTATACATTAAAAGTATAAATAAATTAATTAAAAGGCAAATTTATCTCTTTAAAACTTCTTATTTAATAAAGAAAAAGAATTTTTACCATACTGCCAGCAGCATGAAGTTTAGATATAGGAGATGGTGGAGCTAGTGGTGGGGTAGCACGAGATCCTTTTGTAGTGTGAAACGTATGTACACTCCCATCTTCTAAGCTAACTGCAATTATAGAAGGTGAAGTAGCCAAAGCGGTAGCACTGTAGCCTAAGTAGTTTTCCCATAATGGTTCAACACTTGTTCCACGAAAAACTTGTAAATGATATAGATTTTGATTATTTGTTATGGATACAGAATAATGCCCAGCTTGCTGGAATAAGGGACTACAAGGTTTCAATGGCGGAAATAGTACGGCACTGCCACTTCTTTCCAATACTTTTGTTTTTTTAGTTGGAGAAACATGGTTCACTTTCTGGGAACTTTGATCTTTACGTTTTAATGCAATTGTTGGCGCGGTTGTTGTACTCGCGGTATTTAAATTCATCGGGACGCTAACATTTGGCGCTACAACTTCATCACGTTTCTCAACAACAATAGAGCTGTTTACTTGTGAACCACTAGAGAACGAAGATAAAGGTGCTGTAGGAACTGGTTTGCTTACTCCACCATCCCTAAAAATTGAAACAACAAAATTACATAATACTAAAATGATATGAATGATTTAATATTTGTTTTATAACTAAATGTATACAATTTAAATTTATTAGTAAATATTACTTTCATTTGAACAATTGAACATTTCTATAGTAAAATTAAAAAATATTTGTTAAAATCAATAACAAAGTCAATAATTTATGGATTCCACAGAATTTTAAAAGTATTTGAACTTCAGAAAGAAGATTCACCATTTAATTTTTATTGTATTTAGCTAAAATCTAATAACATAAAATCTAATAACACTAGTGGTAATGTATGTAAAAAAGTAAGAATTGCTCTTGATGAAATTTCTTGTTCTTAAATTACTTTATGAAAATTGTATAAACTTGCTAACATAGTTTCTGGAGGTGGAGGTATAAACATTGGTGTGATTCTCCTTTTTCCATCTGAGGTCCTTGTTTCGATTTGTTTATTGATTGGTGCTTTCGTTGGTGATGTTGACAATGAATTTGAAGTTTGGATACAGTTTGTTGTAGGTTCAGATGATTGTGATTCTGATGTTGGAGGAGCAGGAGGAGGAGGATGGGATTTACTTACAAGAAGTTGGGGAGCCTCTATAATAGTACAACCTCCTTTTGCTAATTTTCCATATAATCGTTCTTGAATATTTATCTATAATACAGTATAAAATTATTTCAATTGTGAAAAATATAAATATAAAGAAACAAAATAAGATATTTTTTCAATTGTGCAAAAAAAGCAATCATAAAATAGTTACAATCAAAAGACACTTTATCAAATTTATTTACCAGTTGAGCAGTATCTAACGGTTGTCCTAGTTCTTGTTCTGTAAATTCTATAAAAACAATAGTACCATCTTTGGAACATGCACATAAACGCATTCCACATGATGACCAACTAATATCCAATACAGAAGCTACAAAGAGTTCATGAATAACAACTAAAGGTCTTTTTAGAGAAGTTGACCAGACAGAAAGTGAGCGATCTCTAGATCCTATCGCAACACAGCAAAACTGTACTGATTTGTTTGCCCCACTAGATTTTTTTTGAAATATATTTCCATTGAATCTCTGAAATGTAATGTTTGTATTACAAATATTTATTTATTTATTACTAACCAGATAAATTAGACAGTAATCCCATATCTTTTAAATAAATAATACTCTTATAGAATACAATGCTTTTAAATTTTTATATGAATAATATTTTTAACAGAACATATTTACTTATTTTATTTATTTATTTATACCTTATAAATTATTTAGACAAGTATTGCTGTATATTTAACGTTACTTTAAAAAATTCAGAAATAATTTAAATGTTAGAAAATAAGTGAAATAAATATATCGCAAATAAGCATTCTTAAAAAAACATATGTATTAAATTGAATTAAGAAATATTGTTAGATGTGTTTTATAGCTCCTAATGATAGGTCCCTTTATTTGGCTAATTTTATATTTCATTTTTATAAACAAAATAAAAATGCAGCAAGAAGTATACTTTATTAACCTCTAGTTGCATTGAATTATTATTGCTAACATTACTATTTGCAACCATAATCTAGTATCAAATTCCTGGTTAAAATGTTCTGAAGGGTTCGGAAAGGTCGGGTCCCAAAATTTGGAAAGATTCAGAAAAAAAACCTTCAAGTAGTTTTCCTGTATTTTTCTTATCTGAACCTTTTCAGATTTTGGTACCGGACCATTCCAAACCTTTACAGCATTTTAATCATAACCCATATGTGAGTATGCAGTACTATAAGAAAACTGTCTTCATTCAGTGCTTCATGACCCATATATTGATCATGCCCGTATGAAAGTTCTAATATATCTGAATTGTTAATTAATAAAGTAATTATAAACTGTATTACTGTTTTTTAATTTATGAGAAATTCTTAATTCTTTTCTTAAAAAATTTATAATTATGTGTATGCACATATCATATAAATTTGAGAAAAGCTTTAAAATGGTCTCAAAAATGAAATAAAAATGTGAGAATAAATTCTATAGATTAAATTTAGTTATTATAAAAATATTAATTATCACTCACTACACATGTCACTGCTTTTCGATGTCCAACAAAATCTTTATCTTGTTTCCAACCATCTCTTTCAATAATTTGGGCAGTTGGTCCACCTCCATTCATAGCATGAGCTGATACTAAATATTGACCATCAGGACTCCATGAAAGTCGAAGAACATGAGTTGTACCACCACATTCTTCAAAAGGTTCCGTTATTAGAACTTCTTCACCCCAATCTGTTGTCCTCCAAACTCTAAGCGTTTTGTCATCTGATTGTGATGCTAAATACTTTCCTACAGGATCCCAAGTTACACCTTTCACTAATCCAGTATGACCTTTCAACACTGCCACAATATTTTGTTTCGATGTATCCCATATAATCACAGTGTTATCAACTGAAGCTGAAGCCAACCATGGATTATGAGGTGCCCATGCAAGATCCAGAATATCACCTTCGTGAGAACGTAAAGTTGCAGTGCACCTCCACGTTTCAACACCAGTTTTACCACCAAATAATGTACTGCCTCCGATTCCACTAATTAATCTCCAAATCATAATTAATTTATCATCACCACCAGATGCTAATAAACCACCATTACTCCATCGAACACAATTTACACATGCTGGAAAAAGTTATCTAATGAAGATTATTATGCCATGGATTTGAAATAATAAAATTGTAATTCTTGATGGTTTAAAATATTTTTTGTTTTAATTTTATCAACTAGTAGACTTTTTTTTTTCAACTACAACAAATTTTTGGATAATTTTGTTCATTATTGTAACTATTAAGTATTAAAAAAATTTTCTCAAATATTAAAAAATTTTAAACATGTATAGTTGGAAAGTCAAAGTAATATATTTATATGAATGTATTTTATAATATTACCAAGATGATTATCCAGCTGGCATAGCATTTTTGGAATGTTTGAATTAGCTTCTGCTGTTTCATTCAATACTGGTTCCATATTCCAAATAACTACCCTACCGGAATCTCCACCTGCAGTCATAATATTTAGTGTTGATTTTTTTTAGCTTACATATTTCAGTATTTTTTTATAGTGCGATAGATATTAAACAATAAAGTAAATACCTTGTCCTCCAGTGGCAAACCTCTTGCCATCCGGATGAATATCCACAGAAAAAATTGGAGACCCTGGAAAAATAACGATAAAATACTTATCAAATTGATAATAATCATTTAGTAGCGGTATTTTCTAGCAATGATACTATTTTCATCTAGATTTTTATCTAGAATATCATAATAACACGCTGTGTATGGTTCTAAAATTTCACAAAAAACAGGTTATTACTAACCATCGTGTGTAACCCAATTAGGCTTGACGAGTCTCATATTTATGTACAAATAAATTCAGTATCTTTTTAAAATAGCACCATCCGCATTAAGCCGATGAGGAAACACATCAAGTCAAGAAGCATCATACTGCTGATTTTTCATTCAAAATGCTTTGCGGCATTTCGGTACACAGGTATACAGTACACACCGCCACATACGAAACCACGCATCCGCAAAGCGTCACATACGACACGATACGCGAGACGACGACCGCACGCGGACAATTTGCGAATTCCATTTTCTGTACGAACAGCGTTGCCAAACCAAAATCCTTCGGCTCACTGCCACATCAGTCATCGCTGCTACTTATTCGCGAATTTGCAATAAGTACCTTATATATATACTTAAATAAATATATACTAAAACTAATACGCTCTCGCCCGTATACAAAATAGTATGTTTTATGTCGCACTATACCTAGTATCGGAAAGAATGGTATCATAGCAAAAGTTTTTTCGTATATAAGTCTAGAACGATAAGAATTATTAATAGTCAATTATTAACGCTTCCATATGCACAAACCATTCTTTATAAATATTTCAAATGTTGTACACAAGATTGGTATAGTTTCGATTTTCTAAACGTTATTGGTTAAAATAATCATAAAAATGAATGATTCCATCTGAACTATAAATTTTTATATAAGTTTATTAAATTTTTATATAAGTTTATTAAAACTATAAGTTTTAATATAGATATTTTTATTATAAGATAATAAATATGTATAAGAAGATCAATTTATAAACTACATTTTTTTTTAATAATCCTTTAAAAATATATTATTTTACGTTAAATTATTGTATTTTTAACCATATACTACAGAATTCTAAATAAACATTATTTTATTTTTGTGCAAACAAAAATTAATATAGCCATATTTAATTTTTACGCCTTTCTTACAATATTATACCTATTATTCATATATAAATAAAAGTCTGGCAACACTGCAAAACTATTCCGGAAACTCCTTCGTTGACGGATATGCAATTCGGGCGAATCACAATCACAGTACCTACTTGAGAATCGCATATCGGCATATCTGACCAATCCCAGGCGAATTTCTTATGTTGATGTCGCAAAAAATTTATAAATGCATATAGGTTTACGGTCTATCTTCGGATGATGGTCTGGATGATATGATAGTGGTCATTGATGAATAACGATGAAAAAAATGTTGTTCTTCATTCGATATTTACTAATTTGGGCTTATTGGGATCTGACATCGGGAGGGCGCCACTTAGTTCACTCTTGGTTAAAATCACGTTAAAATGCAAGCAAAAAGCCGCCATTTTTTATATATAGATATACTATACCGTGCTCTATAGCCAAACGTTGAGTATAGTTCCACATTTCGCCACCGAAAATGTCAGATCCCAATACAAGGAAAACACAGTGAAAGTGTGAAATACACTTTCTTCTACCACTGACTATATATTTAGTAGATAGATAACGGGCAACAAAATGTTTCCTTTGGGCGTAATTCGTTATCCATGACATGATCCATGATCCATCATATTATAATGATCCATCAATGGCATCAAACATATATTAAAGACAGACTGTATTTTATATTATATGATGATACAGCTGTTATTATTTTGTATGTATATAAGTATGTACAAGATAGGTATATAGTACATATTACATATTCGCTTCAAGATAAAACACAAGTACCGAAAGGAAGAAGAAAAATACGTATACCTGCCTAGTTTACCTACTGTATACATTTAGATATACGTTGTCAGGCAGTGATCTAACCTAAAAGAATTACTGTCAAATTGTCATACACTATTGAAATACTAATTCGTCGTAAATAGTGCATAGATGCACCGTCAAAATATAGAAAATATAAGATAACGGAATTATTTTATAAAAATGGTGATATATGGTGTTTATATAGTGTCTAAATCTGGTGGGTTGATCTTTAATCATGATCATAATGTACCGAAAATCGAACTGGAAAAGTCTTTCACGTATCCACTTGATATTAAATTAGCTTATGAAAATAAAAAGATAATTGTATCTTTTGGTCAAAGAGATGGTATAAACGGTATGTTATTATTCAACCTTCTTTATCTTAAAATATTCTCAGCTTTTTCAGCTAAACTACGGTATTTAGTTCTTTTAATCAATAAGCATTAATGGCAAAATATTTTTTTCATTGGATTTCAGTGGGTCACGTTTTAACAGCTGTAAATGGTCAGCCAATAAATGGTCGAGAGTTAGATGATGGAAGAGATGTTCTGGATATGCTAGAAAATCCTGAAAACTTTCCAATTACCCTTAAGTTTAGTCGATCAAAAATGACAACAAATGAGAAAATTTTCTTAGCTTCTATGTTTTACCCCCTTTTTGCTATTGCCAGTCAACTTAGTCCAGAGCCACGATGTTCAGGCATAGAGGTACTTGAAGCCGATACTTTTCGATTATATTGTTATCAAACTTTAACAGGTGTCAAATTTATGATTGTTGCTGAACCATCTCAGCCAGGGATGGAAATTTTATCTAAAAAGGTCTATGAACTATATGCCGATTATGCACTGAAAAATCCTTTTTACTCATTAGAAATGCCCATTCGGTGTGAACTCTTTGAAACTAATTTACAAAGTCTTTTAGAAACTGTAGAAAAATCTGGTATAAGTAATGTATAATTTATGCAATTAATAGAAAGTTATCTGAATACTTAATACATTGGTGTAAATAAAAAAATTAATATATAAAAACAATTTTATTTTACATAAATATAATGACAGTACATAAATTCATTGATGTTTACATTTGTACATTAGAAGTATATTTAATTTACTATTATATGTATATAAGACTGTATATATCTTACGTAACTTAATAATAATGCTTAATTGAAAAACTAGCTTTTACATAACATATAAATACACATTTATACTTGAATAATTTTTATTATAATAAATATGAAAAAACTATCCTTTTAAATGAATCAGTGATTTTTAAACTCAATTTAATTTCATGGAACAATATTCCAAGGTTTTTTCCCATCTCCTTCTCCAATCTAGTAGAAAAAAATATTTCAACAAATTTAAATAATATTAGAGTTTAATTAAAACATTAAAATTGATTTATTTTAGACTCTTACCTTTTTTGTCAAAGGATCAATGCATGCCATTCGAATACGAGCAGAAGTTGCTGGCGAATCTAATCTAAAATATCCGCTAATATTCATATCTTTTCGAGCTGCTTTAATAGCTTCTTTTATTGCGAAGAAAACTGATGAAGCTAAAAATAGAGGTGGTTCTCCAACAGCCTAGGAAATATATATTTCATTAATAACAAATTAAACAGTGATAAATTTGTTATGAGTACTGTTTAATTTACTTTTGATGAATAAACAGCTCTTGGATTTGTTGCACCCTTTAGAAGAGAAACATTAAATTCTTGAGGAATATCTGCAAAACCTGGTATTTTATAAACACCAGGACCTCGGCTAAAAATGATTCCTGTTGGAGAGTAAATCATTTCTTCCAAAGTAAATAATCCATACCCTTGAATAAATCCACCTTCTACTTGTCCGATATCTATTGCTGGATTTAAACTTTCTCCAAGATCCATTACGATATCAGATCGCAAAACCTATGAAATAGTATCAATTTTGTAACAATTTTCATGTATAATTAAAATTCTAATCAAATTTTTTACCTGGTGATCTCCAGTAAGGCAATCTATTTCAACTTCAGACAAAGCTGCACCATATGTGAAGTAATTGAATGGTGTTCCTGAATTTGTGAAGAAATCATATCCTATACCTGAGGTCCTATAGAATCCAGTAGCTGATAGACTAATTCTATCAAAATAAGCCTGTTTTATCCAATCTTCCCATGTTCCTTCTGGATTTCCATCAATAATGTACTGTATTCGGTTCATTATTTCATTACAGGCATTCTGAAAATTATTAAAAAATAAATTTCTGATAAAATTGTAAATTTTATATTGATTAATAAATAAATGTATTACCATTATTGCCATTCCATTTAAGTCTGAACCTGCACTGGCAGCTGTTGCTGAAGTATTTGGCACTTTGTCAGTAGCTGTTTCAGCAATGTGTATTTTTTCTGGTTTAACTTTTAATATTCTACTAGCTATCTGCATTTAATAAATTAGTATTACTATAGTTTTTTGTAAGTCTTTTATAAAATAATATACCTGAATCATTTTTGTATGTAATCCTTGGCCCATTTCAGTACCTCCATGACTTAATAATACAGAGCCATCAGTGTATACATGTACAAGTGCACCACCCTGATTTAAAAATAAAGCTGTAAAAGCAATACCAAATTTCGTTGGTACAATAGCCAATCCTTTCTTTCTGTATCTGTGTTCCCTAAAATAAAAAATTTAATTGACACTACTTTGTATTTTCATATTCGTTGAACTCATTCATTCCTAGGAACCACTATAGCCAGCTAGTTGCTTATGATTCGATTAATACTTGTATAGATTTAATACATTCGTAAAAGTAGTAGTAAAGTTTGGTATTTCAGATAGTTGAATACTTAGAAGCTTTTGTCCCCGGTCGTATATATTAATATAGTTATTTATAAAAAATTAAAGTTGACAAAAGCAGTTTTTTGAGAATACAATTGATAGATATTTCATAGTAATATCGTTCAATACAAAAGTCTGAAAAATCCTAATTATAATATAAAGAAGCGAGAGATATATTTTTTTAAATACCTTTAAGTAGGGAAAAAATATATTGCAACTATAGTTTAGAATTAATTAACCCTGATAAAAAAACCCTGTTAGTAATTACGTGAGTAGTCGTGTGAATATACTCACGTGAGATTTCCGATGACATTCTCACGTGAGTGATAGCGTGATTTTCACGTAAGAAATGTTAAAATTAAAATAATACAAAAAAACATTATTAATGTAATAAACGGTTTAAAAATAGTTGCAAGTAAACGAGGTGGCTATACAATAGGTGTTATCATCAGGATGCTCATCAGGATAATAACTATTGTGGCCACCTCGTTTACTCGCATCTATTTTTAAACCTTTTTTTTACATTAACAATTTTTATCATCCCTAGCAAAAATTTTAAAATGTAAATAAATGTAGATAAATAAAAAAAAATGTAAAAATATATAAAAAAAGTGTAAAGAAAGTGTAAAAAGCTATGTGATTTCGGGCGTTTTTTACATTCTTTTACCCTTTTCTACACTTTCTTTACACTTTTACATTTTTGTACACTATCTTACAATTCTTTTACATTTTGTAATACTTTCTTTGATACTCATAATTCCAAAATTCTTTTACAGTTTTTTACACTTCTTTACATTTATTAACATTTTATTAAAGTTTCTTTATACTTATTAATATTTGATTATAGTGTTTTTACACTTTTTGACATTTATTAACACTTTTCTTACATTTTTTTTTATATTTATAGATATTTATGGTTAATAAAAGTTTTATTAACTCTAAGGAAGTGTAGAAAAATGTAGAAAATATGTAAAAAAATGCATCAAAGTGTAAATAAGTGCAGTAAACTGTGAATTTTTACGGATTTTTACAAATTTTATGAAATATACAAAAGTCTACGAAAATGTAAGAAAGTGTAAATAAGTGTAAAAAGATGTAAAATATGTCGAAAATATAGGGTCAAACTACGTTTTTATTACACTTTTTTACACTTTTCTAAACTTTTTTATATTTTTTTACACTTTCAATTTTTGCTAGGGATTGGGATGATAATACCTATTATAGCCACCCTGTCTACCAAAAACTCATTTTAAACATTTTATTTTAAACAATTTATTTTATGATTTGTGAAATTCACATAATTCCACACAAGATTCGTGTTAGCGCGCTGCCTAAGGGGGTTCTACGATTATTTCGGACACTATAACATAAATAATGGCATTTTTTTTCTTGTTTAATTTCATGGGAAGGTGTACCAATATAAAAATGGAAAATTATCAAGACCTACAAAGTTACACCTTTTTGTTTGTAAAAAACACGCACATCCTTATAAACAAATTGGGCGTAACTCTGCGGAGATCTTGATAATTTTTCATTTTTTATATTGGTACCTCCCTCTAAAATTGAATAAAAAAGAAAATGAGACCTTCCAAATTAAAATGGGACAAAAATTAAACAATATTCTCGTGTTTTATTACATTTTGTTCAGGTGATATCTAATTTGTCAATAGTTAAATTTTTGTCACAGAAAATTATTTTCGTTACTTAAAAGGCCATCTTTGTTATGCCGTTACTTATGTTAAGATAGTATGCGAAATAGTCATTGTAAAAAATCTTTATATTTATCGGCGAGAAAAGATTGGGCGGAGCAGGTCTAGGGTCACGGTCTCTGGTGCGGGAGCAGGAGCCGAAGCCCTTGCCGGGGGTTGAGAGATGAGAAGGTGAGCCTCCCCATCTATACATAAAAATACTGATAAAATTATTATATTATAGATTTCGTTTTCAGTGCGAAATAGTATATTACACAACAAGGGAGGTAAAGAGTTGGCCAGTCCAGAGCACGTATGAAAATTGCCACCCGAGCAGAAGGCGAGGCTGTTAAACATGTGCTCTGGGGTGTCCCTCTTTATCCCCATGTTGCGTATACGATTTTTCATCAAACCCAGGCCGAAAATACCACATTCCCATTGTAAATTACTATTGCGCATGCTCCCGAGTAGTGTGGGTACTTTGGCATGCATATCAATTTGAAAAATCGAGCTTTACGCACACTGTTTAGAAAAAGGTTTAAAATTAGTTTTCGGTAGACGAGATGGACATAATAAGTCCGGATGATATAACACCTATTTATTAATGACATATTAATTATCGCCACCCCGTTAACATGCAACCCGATGCAACTATTTTCAAACCTTTTGTTATACATAAACAATTTTGTCTCTAATTCGATTTTAACATAATCTCACTTATAAATCACGCGATTCCTCACGTGAGTACACACGCGATTACTCGAAGAATTTTTTTAACAGGGTACTGCAAAATATTCATATTTTTGTTAATTTACTAGTTTGAATTTGATGATTTTTACTTATGACCCGATGTCAGAAAAAAATTTAAATAAATAAAAGGTTAACAATGGAAATATTTGAACTTACTGATTAAATTGATTAATTTTTAGAATTCTTTGGTCGTAGTGTGCTAATGCTAGACATTCATTCCAACATCTTCTTAGTGTGCAGTTATCTAGTTTCTGATGGTAATGAGTTGTATCTCCTTCTTTGTATAAATTCATTTCGGAAAGCTGAACAACATCTTTACCGAGGAAGTCTGCAATATGACGAATTATGTGCTCAGCAGCAAACATTCCTTGAGGACCACCAAAACCTCGGAATGCGGTGTTGGATGGTAAATTAGTCCTGCAGGCATACCCATAAACTCTGGCATTTGGTACTTTATACGAATTTTCAAAGTGGAACATAGCACGTTCTAACACCTATTTAAAATAATGTATGTGCTTTAATTCTTTACTAACTATTATTGATTTAGCAATAATATATAAATAACAGATAACTCGTTAAAGTTTTCGTAATTAACTTACAGACATTGAAAGATCTAATGAGTATCCAGCATTATTGTAAATATGTATTTCAATGGCTTCAATTAATCCGTCCTTAGTAAAACCTACTTTATATTTGTAATAGAAGGGATGCCTTGTTCCGGTTATCATCATATCTTCGTCTCTATCTAACATGCACCGTACAGGCTTTTTTAATCTGTTAGAAAATAATTAAATGATTATATAGATGGTTATATATAAAAATCTTTAGAAAGCAATGAAACACTGAAATAATATATTTTTCATACATACCTATGAGCTGCCAGGGCAACTGGTAGAGCAACAAGGTGTCCACGAGATTCTTTGCCGCCAAAGCCGCCTCCAATTCTCTTGACGCGAACGTTGATCCTGTTGATGTGTATGTTGAGTACGTGTGCAACTAGTTTCTGAATTTCTGAAGGGTGCTGCGTCGAACAAAAAATCTCGAGTTCATCTTCTTCTCGTGGAATTACGTATGAGCAATTCGTTTCCAGGTAAAAGTGTTCCTGACCTCCCATCCTCACTTCACCTTCTAATACGTGATCGGATTCAAGAAATCCCTTTTCGACGTCTCCCCTGGTTATGTTTTTTCCGCTGCCCTCGTAGAATGACTTTTCTTTTATCGCATCCTAATAAACGTTCATAGTTATAAAAAATATAATTTTTTATTCTTATGTAGAAGTTTTATATATCTTATGCCACTTTAATTCAATATTCTACGCTTCCTGTTCCTCTATTTAAAGTGCGTATACACAAAAAAGCTTTACATTATCACTTACACTATAGCGACTAGATAGAATAGTATAGCAATCCTCAATAATTACCTCAATAGATATTATAACAGGTTGCAGATCTTCATAATCTACTTTTACTATCCTTGCTGCCTTTTGAGCTGTAAATTGATCTTTTGCTACAATTATTCCGATAATCTGCCCTTGGCTCGTTACCTTTCAAAAATATTTAATTTTTTTGTAATTATACCTTTAGTGATAATGTCAATATCTGTTATAATTATATAATTTATTTATAGAACATTTATTATATTTATACCTTTCTGGAGACAAATACTTCTTCATCGTGCAAAACTGGTCCAACGTATCTACAGTGCTCGGGAATGTCATTTGCACCATAATAAGCGACAACTCCTTTCATCGCAAGAGCTTGTGATGTATCAATATTCAAAATGTTAGCGTGTGGTTTGGTTGACAAAACAAGTGCTGCATAAAGCTCGCCGACGATTTTAGGCATGTCATCTAAGTATACTGCTTCTCCAGCAGCTTGTTTGAAGGCACTGGCATGGACGATTGGTTTACCAACCAGATCTGTTGTCTTTATATTTGATGGAATCTGCAGGTATCAACAATTTTAGTTTATCCTGCGTTTAGTTTTATGTATAGCAGGAAATATCAAAGGGCGCGGCAGCGCCCTGCTTGGGGAGTACCTATAATAAGGTACGAAGAGATGCCCGAGCATGCGGGCCGATGACGCACCCTTTATTCACTGGTTTCAATATACTCACAACTTGATAATATTGCGAACTTTTGGGGGGTACATAATGAAAACCTTCTGCAGCAGACTCGATCTGTTTCGGTAATTGTTCTACATCAGGTACGTCATTACGCAGTTGTTTCGTTATATACACGAAACCTTTGAAAAATAGACTACACAAAATGTAAGTGTTTATATTACCATTTAATAATACAGATTCAGAGAAATATTTTCGAATACCTTAAAGTTAAAGATCGGCGATATAAAATCATTCCACCTGGAGCATCACCAGATAATGGAAGTTCTTCGACAAGATTATCCGTAACAAACTCGATGAGCTCTCCATTCCATTTCCTAAAGGAATTTAATGTTTAAACATGATAATAATATGTATATAGGAAACTCTTGATAGAGAAAAAATTTTCGTAGATGTCTTTATACAGTATAACTCATTTAATAACTTTTTGAGCCATTTTTCACTGTCCTTAAATTAAAAATTTTCAATGACTATGAACGTTGTCGTTATAATGAATTCATAATTTACAAAAACATGAAAATTTTTAAATTTATAATTTAAACATTTTATTCAAATATTTAAAAATTACTTGATGGTATTTTAATGAATAATTAGATTGGTTTAAACTATGAAAAATGTTTTTATAATATTCCCCAAGTGTTTATAAGTAGATTAATTTTTTTTAACACTAATTTACCTTCCAATCATAGCTTCACACGTTTTCCTTGCTAAAATAGTTGTTGGCGCCATACCACCGAAAGCCATGAAAGCTTTTGTAATAATACTTGTTCCAGGTTCAAAGTAGACATTAAAAGCTAAATTAACTATCGCAATATCGTCATCTCTTCTTTTCGCTTGTTTGTATGCCACAAAGTATTGATTCTATAAAATATAGTATTATTACCTCTAAATATGTTCGAATCATAATAACAATAATAATAGTAATAATAATAATAATAATAATAATAATAATAATAATGCACGGCAGTATTGTAGATAAAAGCCGCGAACAGACATAATATTCGAAATTATATATAGCTATATAGTGACAAAGACTTCAAATGGGCGACGATATAGGAATGGTTCGGATTTTCGGTTTCAGAAGATGCGATCACTGAACTCCAAGGGGACGTAATTATTGCGGGAGATATTAATGTGCGAGTGCTATCTATTGTTAGAAGTAGTGATGAAACTCGATCTAACCGATAGTAGACGAAGGTAATTTATCGACCTTTAGAGGACCAGGTTCTGAAACTCAATGTTCGTCTAATGACAGACGCAATGTCAATCAGAAATAATAATTGGTACGTAATTCAGGACATACAGGAAACGACTATCAGTATTTAACTAAGAAAAGATAAGGATAGTCGATAAACGTTGAACGCAGCTACAGCGGTGGAACATTAAACGATAACATTAAGTCGGACAGAAACTCACTACTGAACTACGAAGGGCAAAGACCACGGTAATATACCAAGGAACCTTACTGGACAGAACAACGCAAAAGCTTTGGTAGACAAAACTGCAAAACTTATTGTGCAGCTATACGCAACTGCGCGTATATCGCGAAAACAGATATGACAAGACAATGAAACGTTCAGTGTACTGGTGAATGAATGAAATTGCAGAAAAATTCTCACGAGAAGAAGATATCAGCGAATCCGCAACTGCAGACATGCTGCATTTCGTACTCAAGGGCATAGAAATACCTGCCAAAGACTCAGAGCCGCTATAACTGTCATTTGCTGTCGCAAAAGTTGGCGGAAATGGGTTAACGAAAGACCCGGAGGTCCCATCTTCCTATACCTAGGCCCCTTTTAGCCTGCCCAACACGAGCAAATACTAAGACCCATATCAACACAAGCGAAGTAGTTGACACATTTCACAAGACGAATGTAATTTGTCACGGGACCTGATCTTTGGTATTATTCATGGTTATCCTGGTCATCCGAAATGCTTTTAACTCAGGTCGATATTCTGGACGCGTTAGATCATCATTCGGGTTTCCCACTGATTTATAGATT
>JAPYZO010000284.1:0-29951 GCA_030522905.1 Torymus flavipes | reverse complement strand
AGAGAGAGAGAGACGCATATAATATACAGGCACCTCTCCGCATCATCGCACTCGCGCGCGCGCGAAATATCAGACTCTTCCTCGCGCACGCATTCTCGCACATCCATCCATTACGGAGCGCGCGCTCTCTGACCTCACCGCCGCGCTCGCGAGCGTATAATCAACGCCCACGCGTTTCGCATGGGTAATAGCCGCGCGAATTGCGAAAAAAGTCCTCTCTCTCCTGCGTACGTGTGGATGTCAAAGGCGAGTGTAACATGGTTCTAGATTGGCTGACACGTCGCTCGAATGTTAGGTACGAGCCAATGGGCGTTGGCGTTGCTCGTCCGGCCGGCGAGCGCCGTCACGTGAGTCGGAGCGCGGAGAGAGGAAGCAAAACAAACAGCAGCTGGTCGACGGAGGGAGAAGGAGAGAGTCGGTCAGGTGGGTTCCCGCGGTTATCAGCTGTTTTTCTACACGCCGGCGCGCGAATTCGAAATCGCGAGGGCGTGCGCCGAGGTCATTGATTGGGTTGGTGTAATGCGACGCGAGGCTCTTGTTTACGCCGAATGCGTGAAATTTATCTCGCAGGAATTCAAGCGGGATTCTATTGTGGAAAGTACTAAATAATTTGACTCTATTTTAATGCGCTGAGCGTTATTGTTTATTTTAGTATTAGAAAAGACATAATATTTAGTTAGATAAAACGACACACAGAAAAAAAGTTGTCTTTACGTCGAAATTATTCTTTTTTCGTAAATAATATCAAGGATCTATGTCCTCATCTTTTTTTTAAATTAAAAAATTCATTATTTTTCTTAAATTATACACATAATATAAAATTATACCACGAGACAAATAATTAATTTTTCATACACCGACATAAAATTATTCACATATACGTAACTTCATCGACTCCTAAAACGAATAAAGCATCCCGCAAAACAATGCGCAGAGCTTTCAAGATATATATTCTTTCGGTCGTATTTTCGAAGATACTCTTCTCCGTTTTATTAGGTCCCGTCTGAAATATAAATGTAGAAAATGTAATATCCTACTCTTTAGAAGAGCTATGAGCTAAAAAACTTACCAGTATGATTGGATGATCATCATAATACTTTGTAAAATCTTTGCACAAATTGTAACAAAATTTCCATAAAAGCGGAATGTTAACTATAAGTTTTGGATTACAGTAAAGCGTTTTCTCCAAAACGTCTGGAAACTCGATAATGTAATCGAAAATCATGTGCCACGATGCCTGTAACATTTATTTTGAATCATTGATTTGTTAGACTTCCAGGGTTAATTAACATACTACTTACAACACTTACAACTTCCCCAGTTTTTTCAAGACACGGCAGATCGTCAAGATCAGGTATCCGCGGAAACTCGTCCCTTACTACTAATCGAGCATACTTATCTAAAATCGCCGTCATTCGTACATTCGTATTCAAGATATACAAGGAGTCTAAAAACCAATCAAATATAAAAATTCAAATTATTAAGTCTAAGCATTTCAAAGGTACAAGAAAGCCAAGACCGTACCTATTGTAGCCGGATCCATAGTCGTACTTGATTCGAGCAACGGGGACTCAAAGTAATCTACCGCTATCAATTCGTAAGTCGCAGCAGCATTCGCGTACTTTTCAATATCGGTTTTTGCGTGTTGCGCGTCGACGTAGATCTCATGACATCTCTGCTCGTAAGCCTCCAAGATCTTCTTGCCCTTATGTCTCAAGTACGTATCCCGCGGCCTAGTCTCCGTCAGCCACTTTACGTTGTCCAGGGCTGGAGCACACCTGATTATCTCATATTTGAAATCCTGGTCTTTCTCGAACAGATTCTGGTTTGTAGTCAGGAAGTAATTCGAACAATTGCCCTCTTCTCTGGCGGTCCGGAGTCCTTGGGACTTTAGCAGGTTTTTGATGGCGCGTCTCAATAGATCCAACCTTAGGTTTGATACCTCGGACTCCTGGTCTGGATCAACCGTTATCTTGAATCTTTTACCTTGATAACTCTTGTGCCCGTAGTAGACTCCCTCGGCCAAGACATGTTTGATCGCGTAGTGAGACAAACGCGCGGAGTGGAAAACCAGCACGACAGTAGCGTTGGTTAATAAGGTTAGCTCAAATAGCGGCGATATTGCCGCGGGATCCGTACTGTACAATTCGTTGTAATTTTTCACGAGCTGAATCAACAATTTACCATAGACAATCGAATGAATATTTGCTCTTTACATCCATAAAGCGTCTACTTACCTCACGTTTGAAAGCGCTGAGAATACTATCCACATCCCAGTTTTCGGAGTTTGGGTTATCGAGTGCTTTGTTTTTGTAGTATGTCAAGATATCCCCTATATCGTCATACTCTTCAGGCTCTGCGTCGATGTAGTTCCTCCACTCATCAATCAGGTAAGGAAACGACAGATCGCCGGTACAACCGTGACTGTGTCTGTTATGGATCCTGATGATTGGCGGCCGAGGCGAATTATTGTTAGCCAGCATCATACATATTAACTCCCGGAGTCTGTTCGGCGAAACCCACATTTTCTTTGATTATTTTTTTGAGTTTGCTGTGGTAGATGCGTGTGATACCGGTACTGGAATATTTGAGCGATATCTCGTTAACTACTTTGAATTCAACAAGTTGAACTATACGTCGTCAGCGTAAATTTGTATTTGTAAACAAATCAGTATGTGAGTGTTTCTCTATTTCACTCAACTCTATTATTCGCGAAACAAAATAAAAACGATGTCCTACTCGCCTTATTATTAGCAGTTTTGGAAATTCGTTCGTCGCAAACTCGCAACTTACACAAAACAAAATTACAATTACCATAGTAACGCTTTGCTCCTATTTTAGAATTAGGAGACTTATGCCAAAAATTAATGTGTTATAGAATAATAAGGATAGATTGAACCTATATCAACTTATATTGAACAATAGAATTCGAATCTTTTGCATTCATCGACATAAAAGTAGAAACCGTTATGATTTCATTACCTGACGTCTCCTTATAATTTAATATTAAGTCATATAATAGCATAATGTGTATTATATTAAAACTTAATATGAAAATTTGTATTGCAATTGTGGAAAGAAAATTTATTTAACAAAGTAATGAAAAAATTAAATTTTAAAATTATAAAATTTTAATTTTAATATTATCTTTTTCAATTTCAATATTTTAGATTATTATGCATGATTATTATATTAATAAATATTGTTGAATAAAAGAAAACGATATAAGAAATATAAAAAAATATATTTAAAAATATCACAATCAATAAATAAAATACATGAATCATACTTTTTATAAAGTGCCAAAAATGATTTGAATAAAGTACGTTGTCTTTAAGACAGGTACAGCACTTCTTGAATTTCCAACAGAGAGAATGCTTTTTTCAAAACAGTACGCAATGCCATGAATATGTACAATTTTTCCATTGCCTCAGTAACACTAACTGATACTTCATTTTTAATCTGAAACATCGCCCAAATATACATTACAAGAATTTTTCAACAATTTCTTATAAATTATTGGAAAGATTATAAATATTTACTGTTAAGATATTCTCTTGAATAGAATATTTATTGAAATCACGGCATAAATTAATTGTAAACGTCCACAATAAATGAATATTCACTTCGAGCTTTGTTTGAGCTGAAACAGCGTAATCCGTGACATCTGGAAATCTCATTATGTAATTGTAAATCATATACCATGTTGGCTGTAATAAAGATAAATAAGATATTTAATATTCAACGTTTTCGACGTAATGTAAATATTAAAAAGGTATTTAATACTCACGAAATGATTAGCGCAGTGAAAAAATTTCATGCTCTCAATTGGAATTAATTGTGACAATTGTGAACAGACAAATTTCGAGTATATTTCTATAGTCATGGCCAATCTAACATTAACGAATAAACAAAAAGATGCTTCTGCAAATCGTAAATGTAAAACAAATGGAATTAAACAAATAGATGACAAAAAAATAATAAAATATTACAAGTTAGACATAAATATATGCACTCTTAAAGTCCTAAAAATCGGTTCTTTACTTCGAACCAATAAGACTACGGCAAAACATCATTTCAAGTACCTTTAATATGGTCATTCTCTTCCTCCATCCTTATCACAACCTCTTCGCTAAACCTGATACTCAGCATCTCGTAATAAATCGCTGCGAAAGCTGTCTTCACAAAATCCGCATCGATGCATATGAAATTTATATACATACTAGGATGCTCATGCTGCCACAAACTCTTGGTTCGTTTCGTTACACTTTCCACGTACTGCTCTTTGCTCACATTCGTCAGTTTCGAGTTCGAAGCTCGACACGCGGCTCCACACAGGTACGGGGTGAAGTTGTCGGTAGGTTTGGCTGACTCGTTCGTAGTGAAGGTGAAATTATTATCACAGGAATTGGTATCACGTCTTACGCCGTAGCCCTCCGTCAGAAGCAAATTCTCGGTCACCTTGCGCAAGAGGTGCAATCGTAGGTCAGTGATTTCCGATTCATGGTCATTGTCGACGGCGAACTTGAATTCCTTGTCGGTGCTGAATTTCTTGCCGTAGTCGGGGCCTGACTCCAGGGCACATTTGACCACGTAGTGCGTCGCTATAGCCGGGTAGAAAAAGACACGAACGTTCGTACCTATGAGCATGAGGTCCATGGTGGAGTTCAGCTCCTCGACGTGGCAATCGAAGTAGCGGTTGTATTCGCCAAGTGCCTAGAATGATTCGTTCTGTTATTGAATTACTTTCCACATACTCTACTGAAAAAGTCCATGTGAGACTTATGTGGGAAATAGCTAGGATCAATATTGTGTAGGTTCCATAACGGACCTTGTGGGACCCATGTGTGAAATTGCTGAGGGATTCCATTGGGACCCATATGGTTCCCACATGTTTTCCACATGGGTCCTGTATGACTAACTTAATAACAACAATTGTAAAAAAAAACTATATTTTTTATTTATTATTTTGTAATATAATTATATCGTAGTGAAAGTAACTAATTTTTAGCAGTGAAAGTTATTGTGAATAAGTATATTCTTGCTTTGTGAAATACTATCAACGTATTATAAACGCATGAAAGTGACGGTAAAAAAAACATTATTTCATCAAAAAATTATAAATAAAAAAAGTTTATCTAAAAACTATAAACTTCAAGTTAGTCGTGACAGATCCACATAGGATCCGTAGGATCCCTTAGCAAAATTTCACATGGGTCCCATGTGACTCCTATGTGGTTCATACGTGGGTCCCAAATGGGCTTTTTAGTATGGTATTATCTTTTTTTTTTAGAAAAACCTCAACACTAACACTGTTTTTTATGACCTGGAGAATCAACGCGTCACTCCACTCATCAGAGTCGGGATGCATTAGCGCTCTGTACTTGTAATAATGCAGGATGTTTAGTGCCTTGTTGTACCAGGGTAAGTCGGTGTTTATGTAATCTTCCCACTCTTCGAGTTCGATGGGGAACGTTAGGTCTCCTTCCTCGCGCGTTTCGTTGATGTTAATGATCTCGGGCTTGCGGAACGGGTAGCCCGTGATCGTCTTCATCAACGACTCTGCTATGCGCAGCGGAGTTATAAGCGTAGTCTGCGTAGCCATGCCGGTTTTTCCCTTTTTTGGCCGTGGTAGAAGACGTCGTGATTATAGAGTAAATTTCGAACGATAATTTTTTTTGTCAGAATGATGCACGTATTTGTACTTACCTTAATTTGATAGAAACTAATTGTGATGATCAGAAATGCCGATCGGTCGATTACGCGGTCTATTGACTGTTGCAAGCTGATTGTTGACAAACGCAGTGCTACTACGCTGCTAAGAGCTTATTTACAACTGCCGGTTTGAGAAGATAAGCTGTTTTGACTTTTGATGTGTATTGATTTTATTCGTTGTTTATTGCTTTATTATGGATAGATTTCATTTTTATTAAAGGAAGACTCACAGGTACACAGGTGCACAGTGTTTATATTTACGTTGATTGACGCGAACCGATCATGATCAATGATTGTTACACAAGCTGCTAACTTCAGAAAATTCACCGTTTATTTTGAATACTTTACACTCTTTAAAGTTTTCTAGCGCCATCAGACTCAAAAAGTTTTTCCTGAAGCATTTAACGTTTATGTAATTCACTCTTTAAATATTAAATTATTAAGAATTGACAGAATAATACATGCTTCCAGTGTTTTTAAATTGATGCAATATTTACGTTTTAACATTCAGTTATTGTCATAAACGTCATCAAAGGAATTCAATTGTGATTTCTTTACCTATGTACTTATGTCAATAACCTGAATTTGACACGACATTATATGAATTTGAAATATGAGATATCAATATGATTATTGTAGTATTGTTTTAATTTTTATTTGTAATAGTATTAAGTATAATACTGTTGACAAAACACATATATAGGAGTTAGTATTAATTAAATAATATTTATTTGGCATTTTAACATTTTGTATATTTTTATAAAAATAGAATTATAAAGATATTTAGTAGAAAATTACATATATGTACAAATCCTATTCTTGTACAATAATTTTATGAAATTAGCTAAGTTTATTTATAATTTATAAATATTCACAGCTTTTGTCACACTTGAATCAATCAAGTTTTGCATAAGAATAATAATAATGTTTTTTTCTTACAACATATATATAACAAACTACATATTTTCAACTTCTTTAATCTCTAATAAAGAAAAGCAATTCTGTAAAATCACTCGTATAGCTCGTACCAAATATATTCTTTCTGTAAATAAATCCATGATTTGCTGGTTTTGATATTCCGTTTTCTGCAATAAAATGATAGAATAATAATAAATTTGAAAAATTTAAATATGCTTATTATTTTGATTGATATTTACCATTAAAATACGATTTTTTCGGTAATATTTGCTGAAATCATGACATAAAGTAGATAAAAATGACCAAAGTATATTGATATTTATATCAAACTTTAATTCATCTGTGACTATGGTATCTAAAACATCTGGATATTTTAAGACATAATTATATATAACTGTCCATGATTCCTAAAATGTTTAAATTAATTTATCAACATATTTTATAAATTTATTATTTCTTAGTTTAATTATAGAATTTGAAAAAGTATAAATGTATACCTCATCAATTTGATCAAATGATTTTATATCTGATATCGGTGGAACTTCTGGCAATTCATTCATAAGTGAACACTTATTATATTTTCTTAATATGGCAAGAATCCTAGCATTGTTGTATAGAATGAACAATGTTTCTGTAAAGAATATCTAATATAAAATAGTGCAATATAAACTTTTAATATCAAATATAAGTATTTTATTACCTTTCATGCTGTTTATCGATGATTCTGCGTTATTATCTATAATTATTGGATTGTTTCGCTTACAAGATAAAAGTTCATAGTTAATGGCAGCTTTTGCGATGTTTAAAGAGTCATTTTCAAAAGTGTTTGGACCTAATTCTATATCGTATATTCTTTCTGAATTTAGTGATTTAATTATTCCAATTTTTTGTTCTAAATATTCAGCTTGTGTCAAAGATGTTTCCTTTTTTTTATTAGTATTTAAAATTGCTCCACATAGTAATCTTTTATAGTCTTCTATATTGCCTTCTGATTTAATTGTATATAAATATGTATCTTCACATTTTTCATTATCTACAATATAACCTTGACTTTTCAGAAGGTTTTCAGAAACTTTTTTCAATAATGTTAATTTCAAGTTTGTAATTTCTGATTCTTTATCAAGATCAACTTCCAAGTTAAGTTTTTTCTTACGAGTTACTTTGTTTCCATAATTGTTATTGTTATCACATACTGCTTTGATAATGATATAAGAAACTATTGATCTTTCATACTTTACTTTAACAATATTTTGAGAAATTTCCATTTGAAACGGTAAATGTATGTGCGTGTTGGAACTTTGTTTTGACTCCGCTGTAACCTGCAATATTTTAATACTTTGTATTATTTATTTATTCTCAATTTATAAAATAATATAAAAAATACGTAACGAATTATCTATATTAAAATTATATATTAATCCTTAAAAATTCTTATGTTTATCTAAAATTTTATTGGTATGCCTTATATTACTATAATATCTTCAAAAGTTAAAGTGTATATTTAAAAGGTGACTTACATATCGTTCGAGTATTTTCAGGATCTCATTATCACTTAAGTCAGACTTTTCATCAGCTAAATATCTATTTTTAAAATATTGTAAAATATTTTGCGACTGTTTAAATGCATCAGATGAGATGTCAACATAACCTCTCCAGTGGTTAAGTTCTATTTGAAACGACACATCGCCTTTCATTGATAAGTTTTTCGTGTTAATGTTTATTACTTTTGGATTACGTATTTCAATGCCTGTGATTGTTTTACCGATTACCTCGGCTAATTGGTTTGGAGTCAGGAACATTTTGGAGTTTGGTACAAAACAGGTAGACGAAGCAGAAGCCATGGCAGGAATACGAAATATTGTAAACACACATAGGTAGGTATATACTTATATATGTTTATCTCGTTCTTTTTGCTGTATAGTGTACAATGTAGTATATCTATATGCGGATTTACATTTATATAAATTGAAATGGCACTATATTTTCATTTATAGAATTATACTTTTATTTTATATTATTTTACTTTTTAATTTTTCTTATTAAAAATAAGAAATGTATTGAAAAATAATGGAATTTTATGTATAGGATAGTGTGGAAACTTTAAATGATTCAAATTTTCAATACGTAATATTTTGTCAATATTTATTATTAACAACTAGAGCAATTGTGCATGAAAATCGCTGTAAAATTTACAGATGATTTTTGTACGAAATTTCTATTGTCCTTTATATATACATATACATTCATTTTGTTAAAAAAAATTTCAATTTTTGATATTTTTGGTATTTATCTAAACTATGAACAAACATCTTGCTATGCATGTAGTTCAAAATATATATATATATGTCGCTATATTTATTTTATTACAACTTTATATAATTTAAAAGTTAAGTCTATAGTAAAATACACATGTGTAGCGAAGGTTCATGCTATGTTCATTGTTTATGATGAGTTCTATAAAATGTAAATTATTGTATATACAGCTAAATGTACATATATTTATCAGTTATTCATAACTGTTATGAGGAATGATGATATTTAACATATGCTATTGCTGCTAGTTCTTTGCAAAATTCTTCTGTAATTATCATACTTTCAAGCAAAATATTTTCTTCCTTTGACCTACAAAAGAATAAATTATTTTTAAAAATATTTTAACTGTGCCAATCCTATCAAGGTAACTTGAGGTAACTCTTTTATAATAAATATTATACCTCGTACAAACTTCATCAACCGGCATTTCCTGAAGACAGCAATCATCAAACAATCGCAACCTAGTATCTTTCAGAGCCTGCTTATAGTTCGGTATCTTAGGAACTTCATTTATAAGTTGTTTAACAACTCGCTGTAGACAAATAAATAAGCTTTTCTTGCCCACTGTCAATGGTATCAAAGGATTTAATAAAAATTCATGAAGGTACGGATGAGGTAATAATGCTAGTTTTGAAATTAAAATTGTCAACTGTAGATTGAGGTCGTATTTTTGTTTTGGAATGTTACTGACTTTTTCCAATAACATTGACAAAAAAGGTCCTGGATAGAATCTATTTGAGCTGTTGTCAGCTTCTGGTCTTGAGTCAGAACTGGCTGAATCGTCCAGTGTTACTGCTTCTAAAGGCCAGGCAAGAAGAGCACAATTCTTCACAACCATTGAATACTGTTTTTCCCAATCTCCCATATATCTTCCATAATTGTTGTCAGATTCTGTTTGCAAATGACGAGGTACTAAAGAAAGAAAACTGAAACAAAGAAAGAGAAATAATAATTTGCTTTTCAAAAATGACTAACTTTATGTTGTCCTAATTTTGTACAATTAGTCCTACCAATTCAATATCCGGTGGATATTGCTCGGCGCTAAAGTTCGACTATGGTTTCCTTGCGAAATATCCATTGAACTCTTTTTTTCTCTTTCTCTCTCATCCTCTTCATCACTCCACGACGCTATTGCACTATCGGCTGCACTATTATCATAATAACCACGCGTATTTAAGTACGTTAAGACTAGACAATGCAGGATATGTTCATCCCTTTTCTCAATCATTTCTTCAAACAATTTTAAAGTTTCAACAGTCAGATCATCACTTTCTGTGCAAGAATTTTCAATAAGCCTGTGCACAACAGGTGAACACCAAACATCTGGAATATCTGGATCCCTTTGTTGGCCAACCAACCACCGTCCCACTTCTAAAATTTTTTATTTTCATTTATTAGTTCTTCAATTCTATTCATTCATATACAATTTTATTTTCATTTTTATAATAAATTTGTAAAAAAATTATTGAAGCTTACCGATACTTAATGGAGATGCTGGTGTATCTTTTAGACATTTTGTAATTATTGCTGTGATTAAGACAGCATGATGTGCTGAAAGTGCAGGGGTTAATACTTTCTCAAAGAAAGATATCCTTATCGTTTGAGCTAAGACCTCTGCAACATCTGGGTGGGCTTCCCTTGACAATTGAGCACAAAAATCTAGCCACATGAAAAAGGCAGCTACTCTACGGCATCCAGGGAATTGCTTGTCACCCATAAGTGGAGGGGAATCAAGGCCCCATGTAACTTCAATATCATCAATTTCACCAGGCTCGACATGGGCTGGAATCAAATTAAAGAGAACTTCTAGACGTTTTGCTAGTACCATTGATAAATCACTTTTGGCAACGATTTCAGCAAAAAAGGGGTCATCTAGTGAAGCTAGAACCATTATGCCTTCACAGGCTCGTATCCTAATTGTATTATCCTAAAAATATATAATGCAATGGTTATAATTTATTTGTAGAGGGAGAAATTTTTATTATATGGACACTTACTGCACTGTTAACGTAACTCTTTAATGAGTCCAAGAGCAGACATTTTGAATGTTCAGGGCTACCTGAACCACTAAATGTGATATCGTGTTTACTACTTCTTGATTTCATATCACCATTACTGGATGCACACTCCTCATCCAGCCTCAAGTCTTTTAAGTCACTAAGTGCAGCTATCACTGGGTCATACGCAGAAGACTCATTTTGTTCAGGTACTTTATACAAATTTTCATTATCTTGCATGTCATCAGACACTGAATTTGGAATGTTTTCATTTGGCTTTTTCGAGAAAGGACTTGATGATTGTGAAGCTACTTCCATGTCCCTTGATGATCCACTTGACTGAGTTGAAGAATTTGACCTAGTGGACGTATTACGCGTATGTTTGGACGGCTTGTTTTCTTGAAATTCATCTGACTGAGCACTTGACTTGTCAGTAGAATCATTTTGCAATGAACGTCGTTTCCTATTGAAAAAGAATATATATTGATGAAATAAAAAATCTATTTCCAAATTAATTCTTTATCAAACTAACACCAAACCTTACCCTGCCTTGAACAAATCAGGATTCACCAAAGTAATTGCTTGTGTATTCAAAGGTTTAAATAGAGGATTGGCATTGTTCATTCTTTTAGCAGGAATGTAAGTAACTTTCTCAATCTCTGACTTTTCAGGATCACTATGCAAAACTCCACTTTCCTGTCTAACATTACTAGAGTCATTGACTATATTTGTTACGTGTGGGTACTTGCAGACCAAAAAGCAGAGACACAACAGAAACTGAATCTCTTCATTTTCGATTGGCGAGGCAAGATTTCCATTGCACATAGCTATGAGCCTTTGAACAGGCCCATAAATAGCTGCATGATGCAGAAGGGGATGCTTCGACCTTGTCAACAATCTCCTCAAGAATGACAAACAGACTAGTCTCATCCCGGGTGGTGTTTCAGCACTGGCCAGTGTTGCCAATAAATCCAGCAGCCTGTGCTGTAATAAATATTCCAAACAGGGGCCAGGTTCATCTCCATTTTTCTCCTCTTCGAGCAGAAGTTCTAGTAGACGGTCCAAATGTCTTGGTATGCCAGTGATTTCAACAGGTACTTTAGCGTCATTCAAATGGTTGACATAAAAGTTCATAAGCTGTTTCCAATGATATGTGAAATCTTGCAATGGCGTTGCAGGAGGAGCTATCTGTAATGTGAATAATAATAAAAGATTATTCAATCCTTCTATATTTTCTATATACTGCTTTTAATAAAACTCAAGCCATACAAAATTTAAATGCATAAAATACTAACAACTGACCGATGTGACTTTTATTACACTCTTGTAGTACAAAAGATATTGAATTTTTAACAAAGAAAGCTTCGAGCTTGCTATTTAAGTGCTCTGTTAATATGTGCCATATGTAGGTCAACAACAATAAACTGCAGCAAAGTACAAATATAAGCAATGCAAACAGCAAAAGAGGAATGAACAGGTAGCAGGTTGAACAAAAACGAAAACACAAACACCGCTGAAATATATATTCTGGGCAAAAAAGTAAAAAATTTAATAACCAACAAAAAACACAAACACATATGTATAATCAACACAAAGGCTGGAAAACACTTACGGATATGGAAAAAAAAAACACAACACAAAGAAGCAGAGAACGCGAAAATTAAAAAAAAAAAAAAACAATTAAGTACGCTAATCAAGCAGCCACATTTTCGCGATTACAACCGGGAAAAACTGCGACGAGAACACGGAAAAACAGTTGTGAGCGCGCGTGTGCGATAAAGATAGGTGTTCGTCGCTCGATCAGCACAGCCTAGCTCACCACGTCAATGGCATTTTTCAGGGCGATCTGCAGACCGCTGATCATCGTCGTCGCTTCCTCGGCGCCGCGATATTATCCTCGTCGTTACTACTCCTCTACGCCTATTCTACACCTCGCCGTCAGCAATTTCATCCGCATTTTTTCGGATCTTTTTTCGTCTCGTCTCGGCCTGACGTGAAAACAGGTTGGACAGACATACAAGCAGACAGCAGAAGCTATACTATATTGTTTTGACGCTCGCTCCAGCGACGATGGCCAATCGCGTACTACTTGCGCGCGCGCGCGATAAGAGGGCGGCAGCACTGTGCGTGTGTAGTTTTTTTGCGCTTGCGTGGGTGGTGGACGTCGCAAGCGCGCGAAGGTCGCGCGAGCGGGGGAAGGGAGGAAGCGATAGGAGAATTAATTTGGCTAGTCGCGTTAATTGCGTGCTTATCGGGGTTATAATTGGTTTGGCTCGTATGAGACGAATCGTGTGGTTTTGGAGCGGTAATGGTTTGAATTTATAATGGTTGTCTGTAAGAAGGTTTTGAAAAGCATTTTGGTGCTTTTTGACAATTGAAAAGCTATGGTATTATATTTGAAATCAAATGCTTTAGTAAGAGCAGTTTTCTTTCTATATATATGAAAATCGATGAAAACAAATACTTTGAATATATACCTACTTGAATTTTACTTTTTCTCATAATTTTTTTGTATTTCGTTCAATAACATTAATGATGAATCTTAACAATCGAACAATTCAATTATAATTTATAATTAAAAATTTAAAAATTACAGAACAAAAATGTCAAAGTTAGAAGATAAAAATGTTACTGTATCCCTTAAAATAGTCGGCACAAGGTCATTCATGCGCCTGTATAGCCTACAGCGGACTTCCCACGGTGACCAAATATTCTATTTATATAGAGGTTCAGAAAACGCGATATTTTTATCGATATAGAAATTCAAATTAAAATAAAGTCAATTATAATAGTTGAATAATAGATGAGATATAAAATTTTTATGCTATATCTAAATGAATATATAAGCAACAATCCAAGGTATATTTGTAATAGCGGCATTGAGGTTATTCAATAAGTAAATATATAGATGGGTGATAAAAAATCCGCAATACTTTCAGCAATTAAAATTAAACTAAATGTCAAAGGTTAATTCTTTAAACGCATAGGTTGTTAAAAATCTCGGGCGTAGTTTAAATGCCCAATTCTGGATGATTTAATTTTTTTTTTAAATATATAAACTCATAAATTATAAAATAAAAATAAAAAATGATGTGCATTGTTAAATCGACTATTTTTTGAATGAAAACAAAATTTTCATTGTAAAATGAATCTTATGCAAATAAGAAGTGTTTCTAGAGAATGTTCAATGAATATTTGTTTTAGACTATTATCAGTACCTGTTCTGATCAGATTATACGACTATAAATGTGCTATTCTTACGCGATGATTTCGAAGTCAAGTACAATACTTATTTCTCACTTGCAACATTTCACAACGGTGTCTCGTTCATTTTTCATGACATTATAAGCTTGAAAAAATCTGGTACTTACACAAAAATGAAAATCAAAACCTTAAACGTAAATTTTCAAATGCCGTTTCCGAAATCAAAATCTACATCGTATATAGGATTCAATAATTTTTTATTTTGCAATTTCAACGTGTACATATTCAACAACATTTATCCTTGGATGTAAAAAAATTATGGTGGATCAATCGAAAAATGTCATACATGTATGTACTTTGTATTTCTCAATGAATTATTATTTTCTTCCTCTTAGTTAATCTTGAAAATTAAGGATCCGGTCGTTTAGCCTCGTAAAGGCCCTCATTTTATTCGTTATTTATTTACTTATTTACTTTTTCTTAATAACGCTTATTTTTTTTTTTATCAACTTTTTTTTTCGTCGCTTCCTCGCGCGCTGTAGCACCTGCACACACTTGGTGTGTATTTCGACTCAGCCTGGCGTTTTTATTTATTATATCGTTTATTTTTCTCCTCGGTAGTGTTATTATTTTTTATTTTCGCGCGCAACGCGTTTTCACATTCAAATGAGTATAAGTATACAATATATGCACGCGCGTGCTTTTACAGCCTTTTATAAAAAGAATCGTAATCAACCAATCGTCAGCGATTTTTCTTCACCTTTAATTATAATGATATAATCTTCGTCTAAAAAGATTCGAAAGCAACGCAGTGAGCTTTTTTCTCATTTTAACGCATATATTTATATCTATTATATACGTAATATATCGTGCAGGTGACAACAATTCTCTCTCTCGCTCGCTCGCGGTGTGGCAGTTTACAATAGATTGATTTTCATTTCTGTCTCTTATTTTTCACTCCGGGCGCCTGTCTCGTTTCGTCGTCACCGTCGCTTTTGAATTCAATTGAAAACTATATTTATTTATATATCAATAGACTCGATCAAATTATCTTCTCTTTACTCTCTGTGTAAGTAGACTAGTCATAAGATTTGATTCACCTTTGAATATTATTTAATATATACAACAGCTTAGATTTATTTTCAACACTTTTTTAGATTAAAAAATATAATCTTCCGTTCAAAATATCGTTATATATTTATGCCCGCGGAGCGAGTAGCAGCTACCAGCTCCCCCCGAAGTTACATATTATACGAGATATTGCTGTGATAGAAAAGCGAGAAGAGTCAAAAAAGCATATATAATATACACCACCACGTGATGAAAATTCGTATAATCGGCCGAATAAACTGCAATTATTTTGTTACATATCAATTGAATTCGCGAGCGTGTATTATGATGTGCAAGTATAATAATACTCACCGACTTGGATCTGATGCGTAAGCGGCGAAGAAGCATCTCTCGCGCGCGAAACGAAGAGACTGGTGCGAGGCTCTCCACACACTTTACAACGAACGAATAGCAATATTATAATACATGCGGACTTGAAAGCAACGGGGAAAGAAAAATAAGACGACGTGTCTGTTCTCTCTCTCGCCTTATCGCAGCCTGAATCGTTTAGATAACGATCTGCCGAGCCTTTTATATTACAGTACATCTAAGCGCCGCCGTCGCACATATATATATATGTGGAGAGAGGTGTGTATGGTAATTCGAACCGAAAGATAAGTCACCAGGCTTTCTGTTAAATTTCTCGCTCTCATACTTTATTATTATTTTTTTCGTATTTTTTGCTTTTTCTCGTATATAATGTACGTACATCTTCTTTACAAATTCTCTCACACGCAGCCACGCATACATATATGTGCACGCACGTATACAGAGGTTTCGTTCGTTCATCTTATGTCTCTCTTTCTTTTCGCGCGAGAATTCATAACCGACGCGATCTCGTTATTATGGTTGCTTTTTTCGTTGTACGTTGTGTATGTAAGTATGTAACTCTCTGGCGATGATGGACATTATAGTGTCAAAGTATCTTTCTACTCTCTCGCCTCGAGTACTGTGCGGATCGCATATCGAGATTCTCGCGCTCTGTCTCTCGTCTTTTTCAACTTTTCGAAGCAAGCGTGTCTTCTGTCCATAACATGGAAGGCCGACGAGTTTCTCTCGAGGCCAATCGGACGTGGAGATTAAGAATCGTGAACGGGAATCGAATTTGAAGGGTTCGGAGTCGGTGAATAAAGAGGGATGATGAAAAAAAATAATAACAAGATGCTGTTTGTGTGTTTTACAAAAAATTTTTTATATTAAAAAAAACACTGTCTCCTACGTGAGATTTATTATTAATCTCTCGCTATATGGACTACGACGAGTCTACGTATGTATAGTGCGACTTGGCCGCGATCGAAACTCGGAGCGGCTCGATCGACTCTCGATTAATATAACATTGTGTGATATCGTGTATATAGTATAAGGCGTTGCTTTCTCATCGAACCCGCGCCTAGAATCTAAAAATTATACACTTTGACTGCACTTTGCGTTTTTTTTTTATTTCGTGTCTAATATTTTCCCTATTAGCGTACAACGATACGGCCACGCGTGCCGTTACTTTTTTTATATACGATATAATTTTTACTTCACACACAGTACACGCTTTTTTTGCTCTCGCTCTCGTCAACGTCACTCTCTCGCTCTCTCTCTCTCTCTCGTTCTCTCTTTCGCTCTCACTTCTCGCGAAAAATCTACAAAGTGACATTTTTTACCATCACAATGCGTGTAATAATATCAGAATTAATTACAATGAATTAAGTTTTTTTTACAGACAGATAAACGAATCATTCTTTTTAGCTGCCGACGCAATCGTGAACAAATTCCTAAAACGAATTCGAGGTAACGATAATGAAAAACCGATAGGTGAGACAATAAAAAAAGGAAGTCGCGCTACATCGTTTTTTTGTTTGTTATTTTTTTTTATACTTTTACATCGTTTGTTATACATTGTTTTCGTCGTTTGCTTCGCTTATTATATTAAAAAATACGACAGCGATGCGAGGCTCTCAGTATCAAAATACAGGTCGGAGCTCTTCGGGTTGTGTGTGTCTCTCTCTCTGTGTGCCTTCGTTTTCTTCTTCTCATCTTCCATAATGTGTCACGTCGTCATCGTCGTCGTCTTCGTCGTAGCTATTACTACGTCAAAATACGCTCAACTTCGCAACGTCCGATATATACTTTCGATTCATTCCGTTCTCATATAGAAACCAATTTTAAAAAAAATATATATATATAAAAAAAACAACGAGTAAATCAGTAAAACGATCAACCGAGAAACAATGGTCCGGCATCAAGCTTTCCCGACGAGAAACAATTATTAATTACAGTCGCACGCGCACACGCATTTCTCTCTGAAGATCAGGGTAACAATAAAATAACATAATATAGAGAAGTCCGCGCGTCGGACTCTCAAATAATAATAATAATAATAATAATAATAGTAATAATAATAATAATATTAATAATAATAATTATAATAGTAATATTCACTTTTCGTTATTTTTTTCTGCAGATTATTCATCTCTGGGTATTTATTTTGTTTTTTTTTTCTATTCGCTTAAAAATCGTCGGCGCATCCATAATATATAAGCTCCGCGATGATCTCGCGCCAAAAACGCATATATCGACGCGCGCGCGAGCTCGCTTCGCTTTATTTATTTTTTTCATTATACCTTTACAATGGTGTATGGTGTATGTATGGTGTGTATGCTCGTGTTTTATAAATTTTTTTCATCATTTCTTTCATTTTTTTGCTTTTGTATCAGTTTTCAGCTAGACTACGCTCTTTTTGTGCTCTATGTACAGAAGTGTATTCAATCTGTCTCGGTACTTTTTTTTTTAAATTTATTTATGTATAATATATATACTTTAGTCTAGAAGTTTTTTGTTTAAGTAAGGTCTTAAGCGGTCCCGCCGCTTATCTTCACCGCCTTTGCGACGCTACCGCGGCGACCAACGCCGCGCCACGACCGCTGCCATCCTCTGAGAGCATCAGGTCAAACTGAAATGCAAAAATAATTTGTTAATTGACAACGTAAAAATTAATGTTACAAGGAAATCTTATATTGTCGGTATCGTTCGGTTTTATCGACAAAAGTTTATATTTGAAAAGTATGGGTATGCAGTTGTATTAAAAATACAATCTAATGGTAGGTGAACTGTTTTACCGACAATGTTGACCTAAACCCCCAAAAAAAGGCTCACCTTGTACTGCTGCAACGTGCTGATCTTGTCGACCATGAGGTCGTGGAAGTGAGGATGGAATCTGTAGACGGAACCGTCGACGCCAACCGTCACGTTGTTCTCGCCCATCTTGACGAGGAGCGTCGATATGCCGGCCGACGCCAGGTGGGCCGCCCGCCTCGACACGATGGAGCAGACGTATCGCACGTTCTCGCAGTCCTGGTCCGTTGCGTTCCTGATGCCGAGCTCGGCCAGGATTTCTCGGCAGTTTCCGTATTTGCCCTTAGGATCACTATAAAAAACATTCATATCGTATTAGTTTGGTTATGCTTGTTAAAAAAATGAACTCTAATATATAACATGTCTCTGCTTTACCGACTGTATTATTCATGTATTCTTTTTTCCCATTGAAAAGTCAGTAAAATAGATTTTTCGATAGCATAGCAGTAAAATGAAGTATGTTACCGATATGATATCACAAAATAGTGTTCGTCACTCGGCTGTACGGTTTCACAGACTTGTGACGAAAATACTACTTCGAATACTTCGCACAAAATTAAAGAGAAAACAAAATGACACTTACGACTCAATTTCGGATACGTATTTCGTGAAGAACTTGCCGCGCTTCCTGAGATCACACGAGCCCTTGCCGTTGAACAGGAGGCCGGCATTGGTGAGCTTCTCCAGTACCAGCCTGGCGAGCTCACCCATGTACATTCCCGATATCATCTTCTCGAAGAGCTGTTTGCCCGGATTGATCGAGTTGGTGTCGATATCGGTATCGAACTCGGTGATGACGAAGTCGAGGGTGTCTCGCTCGCCGAACGCGCCCCATTCTGTGTTTATCAGCATGTGTGGTTTGTTCGCCGCGTGTTGGCCCGGTATCGCGCATTTGACGTTCTCTGTCTTCTCCACGTAACAGGCGTTACTGCCAGTTCCTATAAATAATGAAACATTTTTATTAACACTAGGATATTGTATTTAAATGTATTATGAAACTTTGGGGTTACCGACGTGCACGTCGGTAAAGTAATGTTTCGCTTTTACCGGTGGATTATAGAATCGACTATAAGATGATAAATAATTAAAATAGCCACATTTACGTTCTTGATGACTAAGATAGCAAATTGCATAAGGTAAAAAAATGTTTACTTTTGGAGACGCGATACATCTTTTAGCAAACGTAACACCGATTGAAGAATTACTTTTTCATGTTTGTATTGCTTCTGTAACTAAATATATAAAAAATGATACACTGCGAACAATTACTGTGCCATAAAAATAGCAAATCAAAGTTTATCATTAGACTAATCGCCGCAATATCCTCAACAAGATTTTTTTTCCCCTCACCGACAAAGGCGATTTGATTTCTATCGCCTTGAGTTACAAACACACACACACATAGTGTATTTAATTCATCGTAAGAGTGATAATGCTAAAAGCGGTGTATTACTAGAGCATGATCGCGGCGGCGGCAGCGAGACGGCAGCGACGGTGGCGAGCGCGCGATATTGATTATGAACTTACCGACAATGAGGCCAATGCGACAGTTCGGGTTTTTCCAAGCGCAGGACATCAGTGTACCCGTGGTGTCGTTCAAGATCGCGCACACGTCGATTTTCACGTCCTGCAATGAAAATTAAGGGATTAGGAGGTTGAGCTTGTGGATTGTCGTGATAAATATTTGAGTGGTGGTTGCTAAAAGATTTTTATTTTTATAGTGTGGCAAGAACTTTATTTAGCTTGTATGTATATTAATTTATATATTTTGCATTTTCATAAGATGTTTTGTAGTGTATTAACAAGATTTAATATAGATTTTAGTTATAATGAAAATTTAATAGTTAATAAAATTGAACTGCGTAACTAGAACTTATTCTAAACTTTCCTTGGCCCATTGATACCACCTACGTGATAAATTACGATGGAACGATGTTACGTGATGACATGAATGCTTTGATCAATAAAATTTTAACGTGAGATTCCAGTTTTAATACTATGTGTATACAAGTATACTCGTTTATATTAACAGTCTCGAAGGCTAGACTAACGAGAAAATTCCAGGTCAAACTGTATTTATGGAAGAAAAATGTGGTCTCTAGAGTCACACGTATCTGTCAGTTTCATTGTTCCAATTGAAATACATTTGCCCAAGCTTTTGTCAACGTCATGATTTGATTAATGAGTTAAAATAAATTATTAAATCATATGTTTGATTAATTTAATCTACCGTATTGTTTCATACTATGGCCTAATAAAAAAGGTTAATAAAAATGCTAAGATGAAAACTATAATATCTCCAACAATTTTCTTCTTCGATCTCTTATGAATCATCGACACTACTTGTGCAAAGGCTGGATGATAAATTGACTTTTCCATGAAATCATTTAATCCAGTTTTCAATATGGTTAACAATTTGTTCCTCGAATCAATTTAACATAATCTTACGATTATTATTAGCTAGCCAAAGTTCTACTGAGTGTATCAAAGTACTCTGTTAGAATCCTAACTTTTAACAAAACCTTATAACAATTTTAGCTCAAAAATAACCCATCTTTTGCACTCACATTTCTCCTCGCGATCGCATCCTCGAGCAGCCCGACCACGTCCTCGTTGACGACACCGCTGCAGTTGAATCCCTTGGTCCACCTGACGAGCAGGCCCTTGGTCAGGCCCTGCTGCGACAGGGGAAAGCTGAAGGTGAAACCGAGCGGCAGCACTTCGTTCTCGAGCTTGAGGTCCTTGACGAAGAGGGCGAGGCACTGGGCGATGTGATCGAACAGCTGACGACCCGTGCCCAACATCAGACTCTGCGGTATCGCATAGATCTTGGACTTCATGTCGAAGCTCTGCGGGCCGAGGGTGATGAGGAGCACGCGGAAGTTCGTGCCACCGAGGTCGAGAGCTAGGAAGTTGCCCTTCTCTGGAATGAAGAAAGAGCGAAGTTAGCTTGATAAATCTATATACTTCCTTTTTAATTTCCGATGGTGAAGAGTAGTTTTGTGACGTTAAGAGTTTTTGCGAAATGACTTTTTTATGAGCCGTAATTAGGTCGCCTGGCGTATTAGTACGGTATATAGACTGATGATAAAAAGCTTGCATTCATACTAGCGTGAGCTACATGAGAATTTTGCTCGTAATTTAATTACGCCCTCGATTACGCCAGTTAGAAGTCACGTAATTAAATTTTTTTTTCCATCAGAAGGGATAATATTTCAATATTAACTTCCTTGAACTACAAAATAAAACAATTTTAAAATCTATTTTAAGTGTAACAATTTGTTATGCTTGTCTTATTATGCTTGTCAGTTTACGTGCAATACTTTTTTCATTTTCAATGATAAAAATGGAACTGGAATAATCAATTCAACACTCTCTTTTGATGTCTAATAATAAGTCTTGCGAGAACCGACATTTTTTCCTTGAAATAATTAAAATTGGTTTTTATGTGATGCTCGTCACCTAATTAATTTCAGGACTATTATTTTTAGTTCATCATGTTTTGAAAGCCATGATAATACCCGTTCACTAATTACTGTTTTCTCTACGACTTGCTAGCATAATGATGCCAGGGGAGTGAATTTTTTTTGTAAAATGTAATTACACATGTCAAAGTTGCATACTAACAAAGTGTAACAGTTGTTAAAATTTTTCCATGTTTTCATTTTCTATAGCATCAATGTATACATAATTTTATCATAAATTTAAAATAATTCAAAGTTCAATTAAACTTTCAAGAACACGCTGATTCAAACATGATTAAATCCACTGTACTCAATTGCAGCTACTGTTAGAGCGTTTTCACACCCAAACTATCCCATTCCAAAACCAGTTCACACCTGTACCATGAATGCTATTCCCGCGCACAATCCGATTCATCCCCCCTGTTCACCCCATTCTACGCATACTCTACGCGATTCGCGAATACCATACAAGTGTACTAACCGGTGCCGTTGGGAAGATCCTGTACGTAGGTGGTGTAGCACCTGACGATGGCTTCCTCGTGGGTCTCCTTGCAGAGGCCCTGGTCGATCTCGTGCCTGAGCCTCTCCATGACCAGCCGCAGCTGCTCGTCCGTGAGGATGAGATCCTTGCAGGCATCGCGAATCTGTAAAACAAAAAGATGGCGTGGATTAGTTTGATGCTTTATTTTTTCCGAGTTCGAGGAAATATTTATAAACGATTTATACGATAATTTAAGAGAAATATCAACGTGGAAAAAGAACGAACGTGAAAAGGTCAAAATATGGATTTCAGACTAGTTTGATATAACCTTTCTTCCTTCGACTTAAATTTGAGCAAAAGGTACAGTTGGGTTTATTTAGATTTCCACTCCAACTAGTGTAATTACATCGATTTTTTTTTTACATTCGCATATTAAAACTAACTTTCTTTAACGACAGGATCGACATAACAGATCGCAAAACACAAATTCCGTCTTATACGCTTCGCTCAATCTTTTTTACACGCAAGATAACAGAAGCCTTCGCTTACGACACACACGCTTCTCTTTCTCTCTGCTCGTCAACGTAATCGATTTAAGCCAATAAGCCGCAACAGAATCAATCGCCCGCTACCGACTTTATCTACTCGAGCAATTTCAAAATCTCATTTTTTTTTCTTTAGGAAAAATTCCTGCGTGTCAGTCAACCCCTTATTCCAGGGTACTCAGACGTCTCTCCGGTGAAATTTACGAGAGAATCGTTAAAACCGTCGTAAAGAGGCAGCGCGCGTCGACGACACAGCGGCGGCGCAATCGATGCACGTGGAGCCACACTATACAGCTGATAAGATTCGTGACCTTTGCGCGCCCTTGGCTGACCTTCGCGTTTTTCCCCCGGCCAGCGCGTCGCCGATGCCAAGGACGTTATGAGCGAGAGGAGATATGGTTGGACACAGCTGATTGTTAAGATGGAGTCAGAGGTTCTTAAGTTGGATTGTTGCAATCGTTTGCATCTTTGACGGGAGGAAGTATTTCATGTAGTTTTGAATGATTTGTACGAAGGTTATAAGTTATCAAGTTTGTTACGTAATAGTTTGTTATCTCCTAGAGCATAGTTTACTGTTGTGAGTGTATATGTTTGATTTTGAAATGCGGATTAGTTAATCAAATATTGTCAATTAAACTACGACGCTCTTCTTTCAAGCATTTAAATTTACGAGCGTTGGAGATTTATTAACCATGTTAGCTTTCTACCAATTCCAGATGCAATTTTCCTACTTTACTAGTATGATATCAATCGGAAAAACACTATAAAGTTTTTTTTATGAATGTCCCCTACCGCATTAATCATAAAAAAAGTATTTGCATTTTTTCCCTCGATCTCAAGCTTCAAAATCTGCATAAAACCTCGATACAGTGTAACCTTTAATAACTTCAGAATCCCAGCAAAAAAACAAACGCTCCTAGAAAGCTCTAATTACGCCGTGACACAGAAACCGGCAAAAAATGTACATTTCTTGCGGTATTTGTACGAGCTACGGCGATGCTTTTCCGCTCAAGGTAGTCGCCATCCACGGAATTTGACCGGCTCGCGGCGACGTTTGTTTCCTACAATTGGTTTACCGTTCCGCTGTGCCGAGAAAATTGCGATGACGATGAGAAAAGAAGCGAGGGAGAGGGAGACAGAGAGAAAACGAGCGCAGTGTCAAACGTTTTGCGGCGCCTGTTTGCTCGCTCATTCCAGGAGATCATAAAAATGCGCGGGACGAGACGCAACTGGAGGCTGTTTAGATAAATCCGCTGTTGCTTTCGCAATGACTTTCTCTTTCAAGGGTTTTATTTTTCTTTGTATCAGTTTGAATAATGAGTATAAACAGTTCTTTTTTTAATATTTGAGTGATTATTCAGAATTATAATTGTGATTTACTATGTTAATATTGCAGAATAACAGTTGGCTATCATTATTGTTTAAATTTGTTTTTCTTTTTTTGAATTTCTAATGAATCAATACTGTTTTAAATAGAACAACTTCTGTTCCGATAAAAATGATAATATAATGATACCATTCTAATTTATAACTTTACAATTTCTAGAAAATATTTTTCTTTAATAATCTCTTATCACTTATCAATTTTGTCGTTAATATCACATGTAAAAATGAAAATCATTAACAAAACATAACCAATTACTATTTAACGTTAAAAATCTCATTCCGAACCTCGACCTAAACAATTCAAAACACACACAATCTTCACGAGCCGCGCTTCAATAGTCAAGGCCGAGGCACACACCGATAACGGCCTTATCTCGTCGCTTAATGCGAGATAACCGCACGCGTAACGAAAGACGCACGCTCGAGACAACTCGAAACGGCGCTGTCGGCTGACAGTTCGTTGGCGTTTCGCGTGCGCAAGCACGTGTATAGAAGAAGCAGTATGTAGATATAAGCTCTCGACTCATAGTTATGAAATTCGATGATATGTGCTGGATTCTTTTCGAGGCGTTGGAAAAAGTTGCGATGATGATTTCATTTCCATTGATCTTTTACTTGCGATAATGGATGAATGTCGATTACGTAATAGTGCAAAAACGTTCTTTAAGTCAACGAAACAGGTCTGAGAGTTTGATTCTTTGAGTAAAAACCAAATTCTCATGCGATAGCAAGACGGAACAAAACGAGTCTATTTAATATTCAAGTGATATGATAAATGACACTTCAAACGTCCCATTTCCTAGGGATAAGTGTCAATCATTGTTATCGTTTTAAAGCAATCACAATAAAAACACTTTGAACATGAATCACACGTACGACTACTGAAACAAATTTTTTACTTAGAAAGCTCTTTAAATAATTTTTAACCAAGTAATTAAAAAAATTAATTCTGAAAGCTTATCAACCAATACATAAATACTTGATATCATTATTAACATCAAGAGGCTCAAGGCCCGTCTATTAAACCCTCAACTTCAGATTAAAGCCGAACTACAAAGTTTCGAAGCTCCAATCCAAGAGAGAGTTAGCGCTCTAGTAAGAGCTTAAGAATGTGTCGCAAAAACGTCGGCTGCACACTATGCGCTTTAATTATGAGCTCACGCACGATCAAGGCCACGGGTAATTAACACGTCCGACGTACTTCCTCGACGACGACGATGACGCTGACGTTCGAGATCGTTACTTCGCGTTAGTCCGAAGATCGTGCACCTTTCGTGCGTAAGAAGAAGATTGGTTTGTTGATGTTATTGGTTAGACGTTCACGATAAAGTGGGAGAGGTTTTTTTACGAAGCTCGTAAAAAGCGTAGTGTCGCGTATGGGATTGGCGGTAATAAAAGTATAGAGCGGGAGAGTAGCCGCTGGCAGTTAAAAGTTTCCAAACTGAATGAATGGTTTTGGAAGTATCAATGTGTCATACAAAATGATATGCTAGTGTATTAATTGAAATGTGTAGTATATTAAACTCGTAATTAATAAAACATCAACAAATATGGAGTATATTAAACTCGTAATTAATAAAACATCAACAAATGTTACGAAAAAGTTAATAGTTGATACGTCTTTTAAGAGAAAGACGAACCTTAATCCGTTTTTTAAATTTCATCAATGAATCGTCGACAATTGCATTTATTTTCAATTACTCCCTACTCATCGCATTCACAAACAAAAACTACATATAACCGGTATCCTCTAATTATTACTAGTTTCAATCATCGAGCAATTAACGCGTACTTTCTGTAAAGCCAACGATTACTCCGTACCAAACCGTTATGACGTCGTCATTGTAAAACGTCATCATGGACTAACACCGGCACAAGTGTTTTCGAGAACCGTTCGATGACTCAACGGTCAATGTCAAACTCTGCCATTTGTATACAAACATCTCCATCAAGAATTTAGGGGACCCCGTCATCTCAATCAAACTCCATCCATTCCATCTGAAATCCTCTCCGCACGAACATCAATCAATCTCAACTCCCTATTCTAATCAAACTTTCCTCTCGGTTAATCCGCAGCCACCGACAGCAATAGCGCATCGTACGATTAATTCGTGTTCTCTCTGTCTTTTTCTCTTTAAAAAAAAAGCTCTTCTTCATCAAAACAGAAAGCCACGCGTGCGCGATAACGAACCGTCTGGCGCAGCATCCCGTGGCCACGTCGTGGACGCGTGACTAGCACAGCTCGCATAAGGATTCGCGGAAAGTTCGATGAAGAAGCCAAGCTCAATTGCCTGGATCTATGTGTGCAATGCATAAGTAAATAGTGAGTGAAGAAGGGGATGACTATGGTGATCATTGTGTCAGGTTAGACTGAGCCTTCTGGAAAGTCGAATTCCATTGGGTGAAAGACGAGACGCCGATGATGATTGAGATGTTAGGTTGTGCCAGCTCCAGTGGCCTTATGTAAGATGGTTAAGACGGTGTGGTAGGAAGAGAGGATTATTTTTCTTGGCGAGTTTTTCTTAGAGAGAGGGGAACGATTGAGATTTTAAATTGGGGATCGATTGATATTGCATTTTAGATCTCATCAGTTTGGGTCTTTTATATTGAGAAGTAGTGAATGAATAGTATCGATTGACGATTAGAACACAGTCTATGTTGAAAAATTACTGCGGCATCCGTTAATTAAGATACTTTAAAATTATTAATACTTTACTATTCGGTTTTCTTATTTTATAAAATAAAAAAGATTTTTACAAAAAATGATATTCCCACGCACAATTGAAAAAGTCTTGATATATCATAATGAAGAATAATGGGACTTTGCGTGAAAAGTTGCAAGAACCATTTAGCAGTAACCCACTCTACTATTCCATTATGTCTTTCTCATATTACCCAGTCTAGGTTACGAAAGTTTCGCAATAGGCCCGCGGCGCATATGTGCGAGTATGTTTGTGTCACCGCGCGCGCGATATGGAAGGAAATAAGCTAGGTCGAGCAAATCCGAAATTACGTCAGGCAACAATATTACGGCGACGACGTTAGATGTAATAGAAAACAGATCTGCTCTTTGAACTCCCGGGCGATATAGTCAATGGATCTTTGAATTGAAAGTAAACAGACGATTGGTTTTGCTTTTAATGAAAAAGTCAATCATCGAATCGAATTGTGATTAAAAATGTAATAAGGATGTCGTGGCTGTGATAAGAATCTTCGTAATGAAGCTGTCAAAAGCAATAGAGCTTTCGTCTGCAAAAAATTTACGATTAAATCGCTAAGTATCTCAATAAGACTCGGGATTTTACTGCTCAAACATTTCTATTGACGACTGACGTTTTTATCGGCAATCGGGATACACAAGATAGTTGTGCGTAAATTAAGCATCAAGGAAACGTTGGAGCTATAAATCAATTTCACATTAGTAGAGTTTGATGTTTCTTGTTCGAAATCATCCTACTTCGAGAGCAACTTCCATGATTCAGCAAATGTAGCATTGCGTTTTATACTTCTCAGTAGTAGCGTGAGTCTTAATTTTTTGAAGACTTGAATGAAAATCATTTGTTTCTTTTGCTTACAATTTTCGAATGTAGACAGTATTTTTGTTAAATACATTTCTCATTAATCTTCATATGTATAATAATTTAAACAATTTCCACATATTGAACAAGTTACTTTTCTCTACTACCAAAATACTTTTCTCTACCCTTCACTCCAACCATTGGCCTCTTTTCAAATCTTAGCTAAAGGTCATTGCCAACGAGTCCCGCCCGTTTCACCGATTAGAACGCGCCCGGACAATGCCTCATCATCTCTATCTCTAAAAGTGAAAGTGCCGGCATCGCCGGCAAACAAAAAAGGTAGACAAAAGCGCGGATCCTGCAATCCGTCATTCAGCTCGTTCCGTCAATCAATCCAGCTTGTGGTGCAACGACCCGTCGATTGCGGCCAATTACCTCGGCATCGTCGACTCATAAAACGCAGTCGCGATCGAGGAATTGGAATTTATAGATATGTGTAAGTATATATGTAGACGAGAGGCTATGAGGCGCGAATACGCGAGATCAGTTTTTGGTTCACAGTGGTCATGTGGTTAAGAGAATCAGAGAATAAATCAATTTATTATTATCCTGATAGAAATTTTAGGTATTGTTGAAGAAAAATTTTAAATTTTTACGAACAATGCTTTGTATTTGACCAATTGGACTTTATATGAGTTCCACGTGCTGTCTGCTACTAACAATTTCTCATAAATGACAAGGCGGCTTGAATCCTTTGTGGATCTTGTCGATCTTCCAAAGTTTGCATTGCACCGAAAATCAATAACTAAGTAACTATAGCTTGCTTCAATATTGATTCTATTAATATTGAAGCTCGCCAAACGTTACGTTTAAAATTAACTTAATAAGAAACACAAGAGAACGTTGAGGTATAAAATTCTCATTTTATATAAATTCCAAGATACCCTCGTAGAAAATTGACAATACTTTATAGTTAATATGTTAATCAAATTGAAGAATTTTTAATAAAAATCAATATCTATCAATAACACGATGTACCTAAAAATATTACTGGTATTTAAAATAGCAATGATGTCAAATATAAATGCTAAAATTAACTTTAACGCGTATGTAATTAGAAAATAAAAGCAGAATATTGATCTTAGCCATAAAGTTGAGATGAAAAAAATAAGTAATTTATGGTTAACATTTCTACCAAAGCAGTTATTAACTTAAACATTCAAACTTGAAGGAGTATAAAAATCACGGAGACAGCTCGCGCGTCCTGTAAAGTGAGGGTCACATGATGAGCAGTTTCAATAAAGTTAATACCAAGGGAAAACTTTACGACCGCAAAACTTTATAGACAAGCAATGCTTAAAAACTCCATTCGGTTTAATCCTGCTAATTTTCATAGTATACGAACTTTCTCAACTTTCCCATATATAATATACCTATTCCTCACACGAAGAAAAATTTTGCTGTAAACTTTACTTTTTTTATAAGAAAATTTACTATTCTCACAATAGCGCTAGGACACACTAACCATGCGGGATTTTTACTTTTTGATATAGTAATTTGTGTCTTTTTTTAAACAAATTCTACTTCTTCAATAATAATTATTATGATTTGTGTATCAAATTTTACTTTTTGAAATAGCAATTTTCATGATTTTTGTAGAAAATTAACTGATACTGTGATATTTTGTTTGCAGCAATCATAAAAGTTACTCCGTGCACTTTTCAAAATTCGAAATCACTCGGATGCTCGAACCCACGCACCGACCAAAAATATCCGAATCCTCTTTCACCCATTACCTCTGAACCCAAACACTGCCGAAAATAAATCTCGCGTAAGCTGATACATCATCATCTTTCCGGCACGTAACGTTAACAAAAAAGAAGCGGCGTCAACACGTCGGCGGACGGACACGCGCTTTCGGCAATGTGGGTCACCAGCGGCGAAAGACACTCGCGCGGTCGATACTCGCGATTGTCTCGCGGTTCCCCTCCGGTGACCTTGAATTTTGCCACTGGTGAAATTTGCTCGTGCGGTGTGAATACTGCTGGATTATAATTCGGAAGAGATCAGTTAAGACTAGAGAGTAGAAGGGGTTGATAAGTTCAAGAAACATCAAAAAGTTATTTTAATACAAATTAAAAGGGTTTATTATTTATGGTATTTATCATTTGCAAAAT
>JAPYZO010000283.1:0-22488 GCA_030522905.1 Torymus flavipes | reverse complement strand
ACAGGCCAGTGCACCGGCGGCGGCAGTTCATACACACACATAGTGCACGCACGTGTGTAGATATACGTATAGAGACGCGCGCGCCGAGCGTTGCGCATTGCAGCAATCCGGCCAATACAAGCGCAAACACACGGCGGTGCAGTGCACGTGTATGCAGAGAGGCAGGAATCCCCGGTTCGCGTCCTTTCGACGGCTGCTGCTTGTGGAACGTCGTCGTATAGTAGCTACTATACAGGGTTTTCGGCGAAGGGGGGCTTGGAATTTTGGTTTGATGAACAGGAAAATTGTTGGGTGTACTTTGTTTCGGCTTTGCAGGCGCGGAATGTTGCGAAATGTTCTGTTGCGTCTCGGTGTTCCTGCTTTTGACGATGAACGTAGTAAGAAATAATTCGGAGAGTATATAAAAATAGTTGGAATTTAAGGTATATATTGCACTGGTGCTTCTTCGTAAGGGGAAGTTATATAAATTCTGAAAAATAAAATACTTATATACTTTATATCTTAAAATTGGTGCGAAATTTATTCTTTATAATGCTAAAAATTAGTTTGCATTTTATTTGTGCTCGAATGACAACGATAAAATTTAAGCGATATTTTACATCTTGCAGTAAGTTCTAAATTATAATAAACAATATAATGTTTCCAGAACAAAAAATACAGGACGTATTCATTTCTATTGTTATGGTACGACTAAGAGAAAATACAGAAAGAATTTCATTTGCAGCACGTATACTTTTATTCCGGCCAAGACAGGGCTTAACTTTGTGAAAATGAAAAAAAAAAAATTCGAAAATGCAATAAAGGAAACTCTTTTTCTTAAAACGCTTGACGCATTCAAAGAATTACAAAATTTTCTAAAAAAAAAAAAGAAATGTACAAATAGTTGAGTAGCACGGTTTTGTAAAAGTTTTCTTTCGGTTAAACTTTTTTAAAGTCCACCCTTCACATTTATCCCTGACGTCAGTGTCTTCAATTGTTCCCCCAAAATCACAAAAACACTGTACGCTGCTCCCCTGATTAAAAAATTTCAGAGAAACCTTAATAAATTAACCCTAAAAGTCCTGTCCTCTTCTTCCAGCTAATAAATTGAACTTTTAAAACAATATACTACCCAACGTCAAAAAAAACCCACGCACTCACGAAACGTCTCAAAGGAAACGGAGACGAATCAGACGGCGTCTTCCGCTCAAGGAAGAGATTCCATGTGAAATGCAAGAGAGAGAGAGACGCCGCAAAGGCGCCTTTTCGACGAATGCAGCACGCCCGAGAGCTTTTATTTCTCGAAAGGAGGAAGGCGGAGAGAAAAAGAGATTTTTTGGCGAGAGAAGCGGAATGAAGGAAACGCCAGGTCTAGAGCAGTAATGAATTACGTGGGATTGGATTCGATGAGGTTTCGGGAACCCAGGAGGCGGTTAGAGAGGCTTTATTGGCGTGATTAGAAGCGCTTGCTGTGGGTGGAATTGCCAATGGGCTGTTCACCTTTTTGATGATGGATATAAATGGTGACTAATCTCGTATGAGGTGATCGGATGGTTTTTTTCAGAGCGAGAGGGATGGATTTCAGATAGGAAAGATAGGTAAGGAATAATAAAAAAAATATAGGCACTGAGTTGCAGAATTGCAAGTTTTCGTACGACTTTTACTACAAAATTAGATTTTAAATAATAATTGAGTCTTCTCATATAAGAATAGCTAATATTAATTCAAGATTAACTATTTATTAAAACTAAATCAAATAATAAAATTATGGAAAGTATCCAATACGAGCTTTATATAGCTCTGTTTTTATATTATATATTTCTTGTATTCCATCACGTGCGAGGCAAATCAAGCGATGCTCACTTTACATAATAATTTTAACATTTTTTATCATCATCAGTGGCAGAGATTATGCGGAATTCGAAGCACCAGATTATCCTTTCTACATAAATTTACAATCGCGCGACGATAAAATTCAGCCCTGACAAATGAGAGCCGCGCGCAACGTCGCAACGGAAAACCATCACGATATTTTTATACTCTAGCGACTCGCATTATAACATCAACTTATTGATTTATGCTAATGTCTGTTATTTTAATTTTAAAGTTCTATTTATAAAGCGCAACGTCGAATCCTCGATCCTCCCTGGAGGCCCCCGATCGACAATCGCGAGGCGAATTAATAACGCCGAAATCGCCGATCACTTGTATCAATCAAATATATTTCGTATATATCACGAGCCTCTTGCAATGCCGAATTTAATTTTCCGTCGCTGCTATATAGCCCCATCACAGCCGACGAGTCACGTCTTGTGCGCGAATTCGCAGCAGTAGCGACGGATATGAGAAAATCGTGCGAAAAATGTAAACAGCTATACTTGTGTTTTATTTTTTCGCCTCTCTCTCCTCTCTCTCTCTCTCTCTCTCTCTCTCTCTCTCTCTCTCTCTCTCCCTCTCTCTTTCTCTCGCTCTCTCTCTCTCGCTCGGAATGAAATATCGGAATTAATGTTTCGCGTGCAGGTGGAAGGAATTCGATTTTGACGGAAATGTATGAGATGAATTTTAAATTAGGATATATTTTCGTTGGGATATATAGGGGAGTTTGATAGGTGGAAGGTTTTATCTTTTGACAGAGAAACATATTGCATTTATTACAGTCCTTTGGCATTACTGAATGATTGAAGTTGTAAATACATTCTCATACTAATTTATGTTTTTTTACTCTATGATGATAAGAAAAATAAATCCGTGTTAGTCGTGTTAGTTTACTTATAATTAATCATAAATACCAGGATTTATTATTATTTAAAGAAATAAGGTGAATTTCATCCATAAGCAAGCTAATAAAGACGTAACATTCATTGTAACACAGTTTCTACAGATATGAAATATAGATTGCATCTTTTAGTTTTATTATCTAAGTAAAGGTTACATATAAATAAGCATTTATTAAAGTAATTGAAAATTTTTTTAAACTACGAAGAAGAAGATTTCAATGTTAAACGGCTGGTTTAAATTGCATGTAATCTAAATTTAATGCGGTATTCCTGGAAAATCCTTTTGTGCAGAATCGTTGAAACCGTACTATGCATTAAAGCGTCGGTACGGTTAATGTCCAGTAATGCGATTCCAAGAATTTTCTTCCGTGGCAGCCACAATAAGTACCATAAATAAGGGAATCTGACAAAATTGAAACGACATTATTATGCAACCCAATTTTTTTTCATTACACATTTTTTTTTTCTTATTTTTTCGTGTCGTTCGTAGCACATGTATAATTTCGGAGAAAAAAATCACGTGCATCCGTGAATAATGTAATAAGATATGAAATAAGGCTTATTAGATTATAATCTATGTTCCTATAATGTAGCCCGCATTTAATGCCGAGTCATCGGAACGTGTTTAATAAAAAGTCATTCCCCCTTTTGGTCCGATCCTCATTAATGTGTATTTTGCCAAGGCGGCTGAAACATTATTCTTGTTGATTACAGGAAATAAATCACGGCATTTGTATGCTATTTAGAGAACCTACAATTACTCTAAAAGCATAGAATAAACAGATGGATTTAATCTTCGAGAATAAATTTAAATATGGTGAAAAATATTTGAGAACTATATTGATAAAACAATAAGTGACATATTTTATAATAATTATTTATTTTTTTAGTATTATTTTGAAGATATTCAGAATTGTCGAAATAATGTCTCTTCTTGCTAATCACCATTTTTATACTTGTGACTGATGATAATTTTCGAATCTTTTTGATTCGCGGAAAAAAGTAAATTAAAAGTATTATTATCTACTTGCATTTGCTTTTTCGTATACTATGTATATACTACCGGAAAAATAGGTTCAAGTTGTAAAAAATATAAAAAATGCATAAATATTTTTAAAAAATGTCGTAAAAGTGAAACAGTTATACCCAAACTGCCGTAGATAACGTAAGTAAAATGAGTATAATAGCAGGGATAATTTGATCAGATTGACAATTACTCTGCCGTAAGATTAAGAGAAAGAGTACAAAAATTAATAAAATAATGAATAAAAAATAAAAATAGTCAGAAATGATCAATAATATATTTTTAATTCACAACCAACAACAATATTTGATATTCATATTTATAAATTACTAGTTTATGAAAAATAATAACAATTAACAGCAATGTTCCACAGTCAACTGTTGTTACAAAATAGTTTCTTTAAATAAATTCTTTTTCTTTTATAAATCGTTGATGAAATAAAATGGGTTTGCTGTTTATTTCTCCTTATTACTGTAATACATATTTGCGGTAAATTTACTTTTATAAACAACAGTCATTGTAAATAGACATATATGTATATACCTACCCAGATCTAATCTACTGATTTCTCATTTTTATAACTCACCATGTTAGGTATTCATTACAACTTCGAGCTCATTATTTAAAGTCCAAGTACTGATCATGCAAGTATACGTAAACAAGAGGAGAATAAATAATGTAATAAACTAATAGAAGTACTATGAGAACAAATGAATAAACAATAACAAAAGTTGACTAGCGTTTCTATACCAGACCTCTAGACCACTTGCGTCCTCACCTAGCCCTACCACTTCGTCTGTTTCTACTTCAACTCTCAGCAAAACAGCGACCTAACCTACCTACCGTCCATAACTTCAAGAAGAACCAACTGCGCTGATCTTACCTAACCTACCCAACCCACGGAGCAGCTCGTCTTACCACCTGCTGCTGCGTCTTCTCCTCGTCAAGACGCTCTGAAAAACGCGGGCGCCGCAGAGGCCAGCACTAGCAGCACCGGCAACGCACACAAATAAAATCATTTCCGCGGCGACGAGCAAGTCTCGTGGAGTGTGGAGTGTGGACACACGAGTAGACGACCACGGTACAGCAGCGCAGGCCGCAGCAGCAGCAGCATAGCATATTCCTGTGACATACACCGCTTTCGCCTTGTGCTGGGAGAGAGCGAGATGTGCCGCCGGATTTGTGGTTAGTTCTCTCTCCCCGTCGCGTGCATTTCCATTCGCATCGCATCAGCGTCTCGTCGTCAGCACAACGTCCGTTGTTGCTTCATTTCCCAGCGCTGTTACATACTGCAGCGGGAGTCGCCCGACCGAGAAAGGAAAGAGAACGCCGCGGCGTGGAAGTCGGTCGCGCGGGGACGCGCGTGTGCCGCCGCTGCTTGCTGCACACACGCGCGCGCGCGCGCCGGTAGGAGATACACAAGGTATACACGACGGCTTCGCGGCACTTTCGCGTACCTACAAGAAGGCCTCCTTCGCCGTTTTGCAACAGTCTCTCCGGCAGGTGAGATTCTGGTATGTTCACTGGTTGGTGATTAGTGCTTTGAGGTTGGGAGGTAGTAGTTTGTTTATAGTGAAAGTAGTTGGGAGGTGTGTGAGAAATATTAGGGTTCGATGGTGAAGGGATATAGAGCAGACACAGAAGGGAGCAAAGAAGGTTCAGTCAATAAGGTTTTATTTTTCACCAAGCTGGAGGCATTAGTATAATTGTCAATACCTCGCTTGGGATTTCTGGATCTGCGAATAAGAAACATTAAGGGGAAAGATAGTTCATTGTTCATTCACTCCAAGTCATTGGTATAGATTTGAAATTCTCAATGACGCTGTTAAATATTCTGTTAGTGAGAACACAGAAGAGTTGTCTTATATGTCACTGCTGGAAAAATGTCAATTGTAAGAGATAATACTAGAATACTACTTGTACTAGATTGAATAATAATAGATTTTGCATTCATGATTTAAATGTTATAGTTTTGAAATTTATGTTTTATATGTTCAAATATTTTTAACCGACATAATATTTTCTATACCTTGTCGAATGTTTTAAAATTATTTAATTATTTTCATAAAATAGTAAACTTAGCTATTCTTTAAGAATTTTTAAACAGAATGTTCTCTATTTGATAAGAAAAATAGCACAAACAATGGTAATTGAATTTCATTTGAATAGTTTTTAAATATAATAAAATTTTTAATTTGGTCAAAAACAGAGTATTCAATTAAATTTATTACATCAATTAAAACTGATTTTGATTTGTCTATGTCTACTGTATCATATATGTTAGTTTTTTATTTATTATGAACTACCTGCAATTAAAGATCAAATTAATATTTACCTTTTTGATAATAACAAGTGTTTTTATTACAGAACCATTTATTTGGTTAATAAGCCAAAATGACTAAAGGCAAAGTAGTTGCTCGGTCAATCACCAACATGAGGCCAGAAGGAATGACATTGAAAATGGAATGCATTGAAGAGCCCTTGAGTGCATGTCAAGAGGCAGCTCGGCTCAAGCTCAAACGAGAATATGATAAGGTACATTTTCTTACAAAAAACAAATTTCATAATCAGAAACCATTCTTATTGTTATAAATTTTGTTCATCCAGGTTTCTAAAATGTTAGAATCGTTAGTAAAAGAACATGGAGGAACACTAGTATGCCAAGCTGGTGTTGTTAATGCCTATCAATATCAACTGTAAGTTTTAAAGTTTTAAATCTCAAGTACTTGGAGTTGTAAGTATTATTATATATGCTAAGAATTTTAATAATTTATTTATCAAATGTTACTCTTTATTCTCTTCTTAGAATCAAACAGCCAATACCAATAATCAAACTATCAAATTAAATATGCTAAATAGTGCCACGACACCACAGGGAAATATTGTTGTTATGGATCCAAGAATGGGTGTCATTCTTGGAACTGTTGCACCTCAACAAGGTATTTTAATTATATTTTGTTCTTTTATTAATATTATTATAGGGGTGTGTGTGTGTATGTGTATGTGTATGTGTGTGCACGCAAGTGTCTATTTTTTTTTTTTTTTTTTTTTTTTTTTATATATTTTTTTTTTCTTTTTCATAAGCAAAAACATCAACTGCAGGTCAAGTTGCTGCACCAGTATCCATTATGGCAAACATATCAAATACAACATCAACAACCATGACCACTATGACAACTTCATCACCTATTGTGGCTCCTATAGTACAAGTACCTCCTCCTCAACCACAAACTGATAATTCGGTAACTAGACCATTCAGTATTACCAGTGTAAGTTATTAATTGACTGATATTAAATGTTAAATTTACATTTAAGATAGTATAAAATTATGAGTTATATGTTTAAAAGAATTTTATGTATGTATAACTATTAGCACTCAAATCTTTTTAATTTATAGCATGTTTATTCTAAAAATGATGTTATTGATGTATATTCTAAAAATGATCTTTATATATATTTTCAGTATAAACTAACAAGGTCAGGCCGTAAAACTAAAGTCCTTCAAATGCAGCAAGCAGAGATTGTAGAAGAAGTAAGAATCATCCTTTCATTCCAGATTTATTTATTTATTAATTGTTTGATTTTGTATAATTTTTTAATTCTTATCTTTTTACAGCCTGTGCCTTTACCTAAAAGACCAAAGACAAATACACCTACTCATGTAGTTACTCCAAGTAAGTAAAATAATATAGATTTTAAGCACATTGATAAAAGGCAAGTCATTCATATATTTAATAAAAATTATTTCTTTAGCTTCAACTACTCCTCAAGGAGTCACAAATCTCCGAATAAAAACACTACCTAAACAACCAACAGCACCAACACACGTAATGACAAGGCCTTCAGAACAAACAAGTATAGGAGGAGTTGCTATTGGTAACAAAGTGGCAGGTCAGTGTGTTTGTAATTCATTATCTGTTTATTTAATGCATAATTCATTGCACTAATTAATTGTACTTTTGTTTAGCTGGTGAAATAATTGATGAGACAAAGAGAAATCTCCCAGATGGAAAAGAAGTCACTTTCAACAAAATGAACGGTGGACGAACTTATCCGTCCCTTGTTGTTGTGGCTAGGCCAAATCTGAAAACCAAAAATGTTACCTCACAAGTTGCTCAGAAAGAAAGAGCAGATTTAGGTATGTGCCTACATTCCCTAGGTCCTTAGATTCTAATTTAATGATACAATGACACATTTAATCGTCATTAATCTTTTCATTTAATATTCCGCAGACATTAAGGTAAAGGGCGTTTTGATGTACGCGGCGACCAAATTCACTGAGTGGCTGATCCAGCAGGGCCTCGTGCGAGCCGAGCAGTACTGCGGCAAGCATCCGATGCAGAAGCTTAAGCTGGGCATGTATAGTGACGCCGGAACCTTTCCCTGCTCCGGCGGCTATGTCTGGATCTCGTCCTGCTGTCCCGATCGCTTCATCTCCGTGTTCAATGGTTCGATATTCCAGGGTGCGCCGCACTCTCCCACAGTTCTCCTTAAGCTCATCTATCATTGGTCTTGTCAGACCAACGTGCAGAATGTGATCTCGTGGGTGAAGGTGACGAACTATTACGTGAAGACATTCTACGCGAGTTTGAGGAGCATTTGTACGGCGGCAATTTGGGAGAAGTGTAAGAAAATGGGCGGGAGGAACTCAATGATACAGGTCGGCGTTATCAGTTTGGGCACGACGTCGCAGGATGGAAATCTTCGACAGGTGAGGAATATTGTTTCAAACTTTCATTTTTTTTATATTGTTTATACTTAATTTAAATAAAAAAAAAATTATACTTTTAGGTGAAAGTCGAAGTTTTAGGCATCCTTGATCCAGAAACCTTAGAATTAAGGTTACGAGCTTGCGATCCTGTCCAAGATGGTGAAAAGTCGTATAAACGAAGATTCAATAATATTTTGAACCCATTAGCAGATTGGGTTCACAAGGATTCGAAAATCCTCACGGATTTCACAGTTGACAAGGCAACGCTATACGAGATGGGATTCCATAACGTTGCGCAGTCGGCCTTCAGCGATCAGAATCCCAGGAATCTCAACAGTAATTACCATATTATGGAATACCTAAGAAAAATCGTCCCGCGAATGTTCCAGAACACTCTGAGTCTGTTGAGCAGACCGATGATACAGCAATTTTTGGACGAACTAGTGTGGCGAGAAATGTTCGGCACGACGGCTTTAAGGGCTTTCGAAAACATCATCACCCACATCGCTGAGCAAACTAAACTTGATACGGGTACGCAAAACACAACAGAAAAATAGTACCACTCAATTTCTTACTCTAATCCCAACAATTGCCAATTGCAGAATTGAACCTACTGGAGCGACTGGCAAAGATGGCCATGAATCCCTTCAACGACTGGTCGTACACGTCTATGGGCGCTTCTCCATCCACATCCTCCACGACAAACTCTATACCACATCATAATCCGCCTCCACTGGCACCCATGGTCACCATACCCAAGGACCCTGTCATCCAGTCAGGCATAGACGGTCAGAGTCTTGAACCCGTGCGCGCGCGACCAGGCCCGAAACGAGGAGGCGGTGTTGTTAGTACCGGTTCGCGAAAGAGGCCCTACGAGGATGTAATGGAGAGAACGATCACGCCCGAGCCGAAGATTATGCGAGATATGGGCCCCAACAAATCCGAACAGGTTGCGCTCCACGAATTTTACTACGCGACGATGCAACCAACTAAGTTGCCCCCTTCGGGCAAGGAGAACAAAATCACGTTCACCTTCAAGGTGAGTGTATACAGTTGAAATACGGGATAACGGTGCAGGTTTCATTAATTCATATTTTATTAATAGTTTATTAAATTCGAGGTTTTAAAAATTTATTACTATCGAACTTTAAGAATTTAAAAATTGAAAAATATTGATTTTTAATAGTTATAAATAATTTGACTTCCAACGTTATATTAAATATTTCAGTAACGTTGAAAATAGTGTCGAAAATGTTAATCATTTCGTAATTGTGGCATAAACAAATGATACAATCTAAATAACTTCGCTGTGTTAAAGGTGCGTGATGCGGGCAACTGATGTTGCACTTAGCTAAGGTAGTCAAGGTTAAAACAATCGCCGTAAAATATTCTAAGATATGCGATATAATATCAGCAGCTTGAATTGCCCGTTACGGGTCGTAAATTGTAGCATAAAACATAAGCGACGTGAACGTCAGTTGTTTTTTCGGAATGCGTATAATTGAATTTTTTTTGTATTCAGAAATATTTTATACAAATGGAAATATGAATGCAGAAAGTGCCTTTGGAGAACCCGACTTTCGTCGAAACCATTTCTACGGCTTTTCTGTCTAGCAAGCAACCTACTTATTCTAATGAATCATTAGTGTCACTCAGGCATTACCCTAATCGTTTTTTATAAATGTTAGATATCGGATAAAATCCAGTTTCATCTGGATCTGAAAGTACCCTACTGCGACTAGATTACTTTCGATTGCCAAACTGATTAATTTTTGCATTAATAATCTTTTTCACCGACCAAATAATATTCTGCTCTATCACTTTATTTTGAAAAAAAATCATTTCCTAAACTAAGCATTTTTGAATCTATAAAACCTGCTACTAACATTATTTCTCTCTCTTAACACAGTGTTTCCTGTGCACCGCGACGATGCACTCCAACACCGAAATCATGGAGCACATGGTCAGCCATGTACCACCGAAAATGCCCGGCCAGACCGACTCGCCGGTTTGCAGGTACTGCTGCGTGGCCTTCTCGTCGAAGCATCAAATGAACGTCCACGTCACCGAGGCTCACAGCAACTTCGGACATTCCGATAGCGATATGTTGGTGTGCGCTATTTGTGAACAAAAGTTTGGTATGTTTCCAATAAGCGTTATTCTGATAAGGATAAATTGCAGAGAATATTTTTTAAAATGAAAATATAACTAATATTGAAATCGATTTATTAATCAGTTATGAAAGTATCTATAATAGTTATATCTAAAATTATAACAAAAGCAAAACATGTATTCAATGCTGTGTTGTGCATTTAGCATATTTTAATTTCAGAGACTCTATAATGAATTAACGTTATTTATCTTATAGGATCCAGTGGCCTTCTGATAAACCACCTGTCGTCCATGCACTATCCCTCGGAGATGCCATACAGGTGTCACAGCTGCGGCTACCGCACCTCCAGCCACAAGGACGTGATCGACCATTACTATACCCAACACGAGAAGAGTGACGGTTTGCAGTGTCCCTGGTGCCTCAAGGTTATACAGTTCGTTGGGACGAACGATCAGCCCAGCTCGCCTAGTATACACGCCTACCTTATGCACATGCAGCGCCATATCGTGCGCCGCGAGGAGAAGTTGAACAAGTGCGCGCGGTGCTGCCTCTGGTTCAACCAGATGAGCGCGCTTAAGGGTCACACGGATCTTCACACACAGGCCCTCGGTCCAGGTGAGTCTGGCAGATTTTTTTTTTAAATTAGTGGTAGATTTAAGGACATTGGGAGAGAAAACATGGCATTACGTTAAAACTGTATTTTTATGTCTTTTCTAACTTTGTAACTAGAAATAATATTTAAAATTATTTATAAAAATAGAATTGGAATCAAAAGTAAACTTTTACTTTTTTTCTTATGAACTACTTATCTTTCGTCGATGTTTGTTTAAATTGGTAACTGATCAACATTGAATTTACAGGAGTTGTACCGTACACGGATCAGGATAGTCAGATAACAGTGGCAAGATCGCGTAACGCCGTAAAACGTTACATCTTCGACGATTTTGCGCATGAGATCACGCCTACCGAGAGGGTGAAGAGGTGGACTTCCGGACCTATCAGAGTTCACGCGCCACCGGGCTGCAGTTGCCAGGAATGTGAAGAAGATGTGGATATGCGTGATCACTATCCGTATGTATTTCTATTTCTTGTAATATTTTTGTAAATGGTTGTATGAAATGTTATTAATAATGGGATTTATTATATTTCAGAGGTGAACTCAGATGTCAGCAGTGTCGATACGTTACCTGCTGCTGGCGAGCCTTTAAGGAGCACCAGCGTCAAATTCACAATGAAAGACCAATGACTAGTGTCGTGGTACCTTCACCCCTTGTTAACGTACCTCTTCACAGAGAAATGCGGTGTGGTTGTGGTTATGCCACCATCGATGGCAATCAATTAGGTAAGATGAATTTTTCTGCGAGAGTGAATTATTTCAAGAATCATAATAGTTTATCATCTAATGTAAACTTTTTTTACTTTCAGCGACACATTTAATAAAATGTAAAAAACGTTCAGCATTTCCAACAGAAGAATCGCGACCAGGAATGTTAGATAGTTTGGGTCTTGTCCCTAAGCCCACACTTGAGGTTCATTGACACATTAATACTTAGATTTATTCCCTTAAAGACACCAGTTTTTTTTTTAACTTTTTAAATTTTTTGTTTTTGTCTTTTCTAAATATAATCAGTTTATAAATACTACCTCTTTTTTTTATTTACAAATTCTCCTTTATATAATTTTTTCCTTTTTTGGTTCACACTGCTTTTAGGGTGAAAAAAATAAGTCAGCTGAACAATCGAAATCAGTTTCAGTTACAAGGTCATCAAGATATTCTGAAGTAGTTAATAAGAATAAAGATGACAAGTCATCAAGAAATAAGTAAAAAGGAATAAGTATGCCTAAGGAACAATGAAAATACTCTTTTATAAATAAAACAAGTGCAGCTTTTTAAGTAGAAACTTATCCAAGTATTGGAAAAGTTGTTAAAGTGCGTGAATAATGAAACAAACTTCAAGTGTATGTTTTTTAACTTTATGTACTCTGTTGAAAGATAGTGCAAGAGGTGGTTTTTCGAATGAACTTAAAAGATAGAGAAGTCTTTTCATTCACTATTCTCCACATTGACCACAAATTTCGTTATTGTGCTGGAAGAAAACGCGGACTAAAATCAAATAATAGAGTTTGAACGCCTCACTCTCACCACAAATCTATATTCAATAAATTTTATATGCAACATGATACTTTGATGGTGTAATATAATATTTTATTATGGTCCTGTCAACAAAAAAATACTTTAAATTCAAATATCAAAAATTTATTTAAGTTCCACCCAAAAATACTTTGTCTATGAACTTGTTTGTGTATGAAAATTCAACGACAGTTATATAAGTATCTAAAAATTGTAATTTTCAATCTTTTATTTGTTTATTCATAAGTACAAATAAAGTATCGTATTTTAATAAATATGTCAATTTTTATATTTGTAGCTAAGTTTTTGTTGCTTTATTATAACTGCATAAAACTATTACATTTTTTTTTTATCTGATGGCAATGATAAGAGTTTTACTTTCATCAATTTGTTTGGTTCATCAATATATACCTTGCACAATAATTTAACTAAAAAACTTTAAATTCTATGATTTCTCAAACAACTTAACTCTAGCTTATTCTAGATTTTTGCTTTTTAAGAAATTATGTTGCTATATGCACTTTTGTATCGCAGCTTTCTATGGTCAATATCTAAAAAAACTTCATTCTAACAATTGCCTTTATTTTTCATATTTTCAAACTATATCAACGAAATAGATAATCATCTACCTTCAGTTTTATTACTTTAAGAGAAATTGCATTAGGTTGTTTGAATAAAGTACATTATTTATGCCTTCATTTTCCCGTGTAATAAACACTAAACTGATTATGATAATACCATGAAAATGTAAATGATAGATATAGAAAAACGTGCTTCGTATAATTTCTGATTTTACTCTGACGCAATTTTGGCCCTCTCTTACTACTACTATACAACACGTGCGCCAAAATTTCTTCCTAATAATTTCGAATGAACCGATGTCAACTGTCTACATTCATAAATATTTTTAAATATACGCATTCAATTTAATTTTTCATAATGATCCTTCTATAATTCAGAAGTACGATACTGAATTGATTTATATTCAAAAAGTTAATTTATTCTATGAGACGCTCGAACCTTTTACAGAATAAGCATTATCAGTAAGCTTTATATTTTTTACCCGACTCTTGATTTGCCTCATGCTTTGCGCATTGAACTCTCGAGTACTTCCTTATTCGCCATTATCGCTGCACGTATACAGATAGGCATATATGACGTTCACTCACCGAATAATCACAAATTTTCGCTTAAATCTCATTTCCCGAATAAATATTTAGCGTCAAGTGTTTCTTGAAATTAAACATTCTCCCAACCATTTCAATGAGTTACTAATTCGCTAAATTGAATATAATTATCATAGACCTATCAAAATTGGCAAATTTTTCAAACCATCCCACCTCGATGATCTTCCAAAAATTCAGGAAAATCCGTTTTTCATATTCGACGTATACCTATAGTCGTGAAGACAAAGATTGCCGAGCGTGGAACCGAGCCCCACCCTTCCGGCGAAAGCTCTCGCGCGCACGTATCTGCCGCACATCTCCTTTGTATTCGACGGCATCGCCGTCCGATCGAACGAGGGGGACGGATTTCCCCGCGCTCGATTACTCAGTCTGACCGCACATCTATTATGTATTCGAGGGCAGGGGCGCTATGAAAAACAGCCACCTCTACATACATGATGACATTATTAAAACTTTTATTAAGGTCCATCTCGAGCTTGCAAGCCTAAATTTACTTGACTCGAAGATCTGAGAACAAGGTGTACCTATATACTTATATCTATTTGACGCATTGTCGTAAAAATAAAAGTGACGTAAGATTTTTTTGGGATCGACCATTTTCAGGATAGGTAAGATAACAATACTGCTGTTCTATAACATGTGTGATTTCAGCCTGAAACAGATAAGCGCAGAAGAGATAACGACGGAACCGAGATGAAAAGCTGACAATGGAATATCTTTTGTAGCGCCTCCATAAAATTAATATACGTTTTTTTTTTCAATCATAATCCTCATAATATTTGCTAACAACACTACTTCCAGACATTGTATGATTTTTGAAAATGTTTATTTCTTATGAATCATCGATTGATACGAGCTATAGTAAAAATCTCAAATAAATTTAAACAGATGACACACGACATGTTCCAATATGTTGTAATAAACGATTTTTTCAGTCTGAATAATAGATTATGTTTAACAAGACTGTAAAAATATAACTACTTCGAGTAAAATAAACATTTCCTCCAATCGAACGATTATTATTTGCTTAATGAATACACTAGTGTGACTCATATTTTTGAGTGACGGTATTAACTTCGTGCAAAGCGTACTACGTAGTCATAAGTGTACTAAAATACTTCATAAAATTGCAAGTAAACTGAAGCCATACCGCACATTATAGAACTATAATTATAGATATTTAGAATTCATACCAAATACTATTGAAATAGTAGTTTTCGGTCCTAGTCCGTGAAGTAAACATTATTCGTCGTCATAAATGTTCGTAAAGTTGTATTTTTACTTTACGGATACGAGTCCGTAAAATACAACTTTGCCATCTTAAAACAGGCCGTAAAGTATACATACTTTATGGATACGCATGACGAAAAGCTTTTTTTTCGGCTAGTAATATAAATATAAGGCAGACTTTATCTCGTGAACTTTGGTCGCGTTTTTTCTCGTCATTTTAATTGTTCTGGAAGGCCAGGCTTTTCAAATTGAAAGCTCCTTCAAGCTCTCTAAAAAGCAGGGAAGGTTTTATTTTAGGCCTATCCTCGAGGCAAAGAAAACTACACATATCTCTTGTAGTACCTACATACACGTGTGTATGTACATATTCCACATATACACAGCTAGCCTTTTCCGGCTTCTAAAAATTGTACGAAAGACAAAATTCTACCATTCTCCAATTTATCATCATAATATCAGACTTTTTCCTATGAACCATTTTTTTTTCTACTGAAAAAAAGAAGAGCCAAAAATCTTATCGATTCGACTACGCGCTCATCCCAAACGTGCCGTTACGTATATGTTCGTACAGCTGGTCATTCGCCCCTCGCTCCGGAGGAAGCCGCATATGCAGCGGCAACTGCAGCATCGCGATAGGTCTAGAACATTGGAGAAGAATCCGGAGCGAGCGGCAAAACAAACGCGCACGCCGCTAGCGAGGCGCGCGGACGACACGCCTGGAGAGGTTGGGGCGAAACGGGACGGACTGGGATTTCATTTACGAACATGTGACACCTGTGGAGGTGTATACAGGGGGTTGAGGTGAGGTGTGAATGGATTTTGGGGGGGGAGGAGCGTGGGAAAGTGGAGGGGATCTTAGGTGGTTGCAGGTAAGGGTTGGTTTGAGATAATTTGATGGGAATGTGTTATGTTGTTATAATGTGCAGTAGTAAACGAGTGGAAATTTAGCCGAGATTGGAGAAAATGTAAAATTGGTAAAAAGGTATTTTTTCTTTATAGAAAACTAATGTAAGTATTATAAATGACGTATATAGAGTGATTATGAAGAACATGAATTTTAATAATTTAGACACGATGTTTTTAATTATATAACGTGGCGGTAATTATGCTGATATAAAAATGCAAGCGAATGAAGCATAAAAATTTCCACTTTGCTAGATACTTGTGAATGTCGTTCATTTATATAATAAAATTTTTCTCTAATTATGTTTGCTCCCATATACTTACTTCGATCTAATTCTACTTAAAGTTTTTGATTGTGCAATTTTCTTTACTTGGATTCATTAATCAGCAATAATAAAAATTGAAATTCAATATGATTTACTACTAAGAATATATCTGATTCTAAAATATTACAATGATAAAACAATAAAAAATCGACTTCACAGTACCTTTAAAGAGCAGAAATAATATTTTTAAATGTATAATAATATCACCATGTAATGTGTATACCTACTAAAATAAAAAATATTTTTGATACTTGTTAACATACTCTACTTTTCTTCTTCGTCATCCAAATAAAGAACCCTTCGCATTTCCTTAAAATATCAAAAGAAACATTATAATGTGACTCACACTCCTCCCTAAATATTTAATCTTCAACTACTGCCGCATAATATCCGAAAAAATCCGCACTAACCCAAATCTCTCTCTATATATTGCAAGATTGCAACGAGATATACGACCCATCTCGCCCCGGCGGCGCCGCTTTAATGCTCTAGTTTTGCCCTGTGCGCGCGCATCGCACGCTGACTTCAGACCGGCTGCGCGCGCGCGACTCGGCGACTCGGCTCAGTTCAATCACGACACGTCGAGCGTACGGTTGGGAGAATAAAGTGTCCGCGTTCCTACACTCACGTATCTCGCGTCGTTTACTTATCTTCTCACCTGTGTGTCTGTGCATATATATAAGTGTTATTGTTGTGCGCAAAAAGAAGCGATTTACAACATCTCGTCGAGGGAGTGAATTTACATCAACACTTGCTCGGGCATCCAGAGGTAAAAACCTGCGGGCATCGTCGCCGACCAGCTTTAATCGTACAGTGTATTGTATATATACCTATCAGTGTCTGTGTCCGTGTGTGCGTGCTACTCTTTCGCATCTGCGCGCGCGTGTGTGCATATATCGATTGTCGCTATTTCCAGAAAGTACTCGCGGGTGACGCATCGCTGCGCGCAAGCGCCTGCCTATGTATATGCAAACACGCACATCGCACATATGATCCGACGGCGCGAGAGACACCGAATACCTTATACGCCGCCATGCGCCTATTGTCTATATATATGACGACGTTCACTGACGTGGGTTTAGCGCTTTTTTTACGGGTGTACGTTTATATATACTTATATATATGTACGTGAACATGGCGGCGCGGCAGCTGTCCCGCCCGACTCTCGAAATTTTTTCTTCTCTTTAGCAGCGGCGGCCCTGACACAGTTGTCATCGCGTGAGATCCCCCCCTTCTACCATGCTGGGAAATCCTTATTTCTAGGAACGTTATAATAATGTTTGTACATAGAATCTTAACGTCTGGAAGTCGGTGGCGGAATGTCGGAGGTTTGTTTATACTCCGCTTCCGGGAAGACAGTCGCGACCTGTATGCATCATCGCGATGTGTTTCATCAGCTCATGCAAGCGGGAGGCCTATCCTTCTAATTGAATGCCATGATGTGTATACCTGCGCCGGTGTCGTATGTCATTAGGACGTGTCTGCTGTTTTCCGTTGGCCAAGAGCTTTTTCTCACGTGTGCATAACGCGAGGGTCCGAAAACACGCAGAGCTACTGCTCGTGTATAACCTTGAGCGTCGCATAGGTAATTGCAATTCGGACGTTGCATATTGTTATGCGCTGCAGGCGTATGCACGCGAGCGTAACTCTCGGATAGTTTTACAACAAATCCAATAACGAATTTTACGTTCGGAGCGCCAATGGGTTCACGGGAACGGAAGGAAGGTTGTAATAAATCGATTATAAATAAACCATTACGCGCTCTGCTATATGACTCACTTCGAGTGTTCGAGTGAACCCTTTTCTCTCTAAGTAGTCTATATACGCGCGGATTGATATATGTAGAGTGAAGAAGCACCTGTGCGCGCGCTCGCGACAGACAGAGACCCGCGAGCGAGTTCGTTGTACGCGCGAAGGGGCTATAAATATGCCCTGAAAACAAATGAGTATATAGAAAGGCTCGGGCGTATAGGTGGGGAGGATTCGAAAACGAGGCGACCGCGTTTGTTGATGTGAAAGTGGATTTTTCATTGATTACATCGCCGGGTTTAACATAGTTTTTTGTTATGAGCGCGTATATAGGTATAGATGCAGTCTGACGGGTTTCGAGGTCTTGTTAAATTTGTGTATATTTTGATGTTAATAGTATAGAAAAAATGTGACGATAAATTGTATTAAATGCGCTTGCGACTTGATTAATTAATACGGAACGTCTTGAGTACTTTAGGTACGCGTCAGCTTTTGTAATTACAGTAATTCCGAGTTCCCTTGAAATATATGAAGCTGGAGTAGTTAGAGCTCACATCTAACACATTATACTAGTCTTGAAATTAGCGTGAGCACTTGCTATAAAAACAAAATCGTAATCAATTGTTATTTGGTACATATACTTTTACGTTATACGTTTCATTGAATTATCCGAGCAATTATCGCCGATCAAACAATTTTCGCAAAACAATGATAATCATAATAATGGCTGCAGTTCCTTTTGACGTATTAACGCCAACTTCCTTCTCGTACTTAACAGTGACATACGTATTTTATTATGACAGTTTCAAAAGGATTCACCAATTAGTTTAATGTAGACCAATTTTTACATTAAATTCATCCATGCCGCACACAGTACACGTTTCTTACTCTCAGCATGACTCTTCTTGCCAACAATAGAGGTACGAAATACATAACGTGCAGGTATCTTTTTCTTTCGTAGAATAACGTTCAATATTTTCGTCCCTGTAATATAACCCAACCAGTATTTCTCTTTTCGAATATTAAATTTCGAAACGTGAGGCCTTAAAAACATGCAAAAATTGATTTTACAAAAACAATGACTAATCATGTTTTCTTATACGTAAAAATTGATTTTCTCGGCAAACACTTTAATATATCATAACAGCATCGATTTCTCTTAAACTATACGCAAATGACTGCAATATCGATCGTCAAATGATGCAACCGTAATATAGCGTTCAATTACCTACACCTAAGTCAAAACCATCCGCGCCATCTTTTTTATTTCTCTCAGTTGAAAAAAAAATTAAATTGCGTGAGTAAGTAGCAGAGTTGCCTCGGAACGTCTTATCACTCGGCAAATTGCACGATGTCGAGCTCTCGCGCAAGCGGCGTCAGGTAGCCTTAAACTATGCGAAACTGACACATGTAGGCGCGTTTACGTAATCCATGTTACGGAGAGGGAATGCATACACGTACGAGACGCCGCTAATTGTTCGGTTTTGAACGGTACGTAGGTATCAACGTCACTGACGTGCTTATACGTGTTACAACCGTTTTGTAAGAGAGCAGCCGCTCGATACAGCGCGTCGCGCGAGATTTCGAAGGACCAAACCGTGTGACTAACGTTTTGGAAGAGGAAGATATTTTTAGGAGCTTTTGGGTGCTTTGCTTGCCGGTTGTGCGTGTGTTTGTCTTTTTGTAGTTTGACTGGATTCATTTGGTGCTTATGAATGGTGAATGGGCAAATTTTGCATTAGTTAGAAATTAGGAACTATTTTTACTAATGCTTGTATATAACCAACTTGCACGCAATCATTTCCAGGGGTATCAGGTTCCAGGCTTACATTAGATTTTTTCATATTTCATTTGATACACAAGGTCTATTGATTTTGTAGATTTAGAGACAGATTATTTTTATTTTATTTGCCGAATATTATCTTATATTGCCTTGATTGTAATCTCGATATTGATAAAATTCATAGTGTAGCTCCTTATAATCGACAATTAATTGCCTTATGTACCTCGACGTACGTCAATCTGTTTCATCATTATTAATGTAGGTGTCCATAAACAGCATTGATGACGAAACTTCTAGCATTAGCGAGAAAACAATGAGTCCTCTTTTTATATATTCCCACGCAAACTATATACACCTGCAAGTGCACGCTCGCCTTCTTTTTCTGCAAGCCATCACAGGATAGCAACAACACGGGGAATTTTGTTTACATTGAGCTCTGAACTACAGTTATTGATCCATATTGCGAAACTTTATTACTCCTCCAGAGCGTATCATCAAGAGAGAGCGCGAAGTTTCGAGAATTCGATCAATGAGCGGTTACGTGACAATGTGAAATTCGAGTCCAAATCCAAAAGCCGCAATCAAGGCTCAAACTCAAAAAGTTATAAAAAAATCCCGCGTTTTCAATATTTATTATCATCGTTATGACTACTGTTCCCGCATTTTCCTCGTAGCACACCTACGCGGAATAGTCTCGCAGATAAGCGACACATTACTGACTTGACTTATACTTATTACGCCTACACACAACGAAAACGTATTCACCAACCTGTGTAACATATATAATTACGAAAACAGCCCTACTTAGCGCACTGTATGTAAAGAATGTTCGATGACGCTATCAATTATGAAGCGCGAAAGTGCACCACTACGCCTTCTCTGTTGATTAGGCAAACGCGTTTGCTGCCGCCCCGATACTTTGTCTTTTTTTTAATGCATTTTTCACACATATTGGAGAGTATAAAGTAGACATATCGGATCGATCGGTCGATGGGGAGGTTTTTTTTTCTCTTCTCTTTTCTTACTAGAAACAATTTACGCAATGTTCGTACACGCGTCCAGGTGCTTATATAAATAGGAATACGAACGACTTTGCGTTTATTAGACGATTGAATCCTGTGTCGCGTTGTTGGATATTTATATGGTATATGGTAATGAGAATGTCTTGGTATAATAATGTATTTTAGCACGAAACAGCAGTAAATATCGAATGGTGTACGTTAGTGTAGTTTTCTTTTGGTTTGGAAGCTTATGTGAAGGATGTCATAGTTTTGTGTAATGACGGTAATTTTATAAAGATAGTTATAATATATGAAACTAATACTGAAACAAAATTTATTAGCAAAAATCTATCATACAATTATTATTTATTGTTATTTACTAAATGTTGTACATTGCAAATTATAGTGATACCTTGTAGAAAAATTATAATATAAATTATAATTACTTTGTAAGACAAAGTATTAAGTATACAGCAATTGTTAATGAACAGTACTAATGAAAAATGTCTTTAATGCAGTATTTATAGAATAAAACATTAATTTACAATAGCCACTAAAAAAAATATTAGTAAAAAGCAACCAAAAAAAAAAAATGGGAAAAAATTTTGTGCAAGTTATGCCAAAGTACAGATTTATTCATCTGAATGTAAAGAAACAAAGCAATTACAGTCATGCAATATGCAACATATATATATGAAACCTTCAAATGGAAAATGGAATTTTATTGACATTTTAAATACTGATATATGAGGGTGATATTTGAAAAAACAGTTTACAAAAAGTTGTTAACATTAACGAATATTTGAAAGAAAAATCTTATTTTAAAATTTAATTCTAGAAGAATGTTAATTACACATTGAAAATACCTAAACATATCCTACTCATGTTTTCATTAAATTTTCCATTAAGGTTAAAATGAATTCTTATGTATGATTCTTTTTATAGTCTTGCATGTATATTCTTACAAGTCATACCTATATGACATGACATGTGTGGATATATTTGTAATAGACTAAAAGTGTATGCTGTTAAATAATTAGATAAATTAAATTGCTAATCTTTTTATTTAACAAATTGATATGTAATATAGAACAAAATATATTTTTTTTTTCTTTTTTTAATGTAGTCGAAAAAGTTGTATGTATTCTTACCTAACTTCTTTTTTTCTGTAAATGTATGACTATATGTCTTATCATAAAGATAACACCTAATATATTTTTAGAAGTGATATCAACTTCAAAATCATGACTGTGAAATTGCTTTACATATTTTGAAAAACATGTGCAATAAATCTGCATAGCATACATTTAAATTTATTTTTAAATATTAATAGTGTGAAAAAAGTTCCTCATAATAATCATTGAGCTTTAATTTTTCCAATTTTTAGTGCTAGTTATTTTGTACAACAGGTACTTCAAACCATCATACCTTCATATTATTTTAGAGTAAACTCACAGCAGCACTTGAGCGCTCAGACACTGCACAAATGCTAAAGCAAACTATAAAGTCAATTTAGCCATTTCAATGTAGGGCTGGGCACTGTAAACATAATGTTGCATATGAATTTTCATTTA
>JAPYZO010000282.1:0-36621 GCA_030522905.1 Torymus flavipes | reverse complement strand
ATAAATTAATTTGTTGTAAAATGTTACTTGTACTGTGTAAAAATGTTGATCATATGTTTATAATTCTTAAACAGAAAGATATCAATTACATTTGGCTTTAAAAGTTGCTTTGTTGATTTGCTCACATACTTTGTCTTAATTTACCAAGCCCTTATATTATTTAAGGTGAAATTGCATTAATAGTTATTACAATCTTAAGATAAAACATACCTACATTCTAGTTAATTAACTTTATTTATTCAATGCATGTCTATTGCCAAGCCTAACAACAAATTTCATTCCTGAATCTGTGATTCTGTTATGCATAAAGTTTGTCTGCTCAGCCCTACTTCTTCATATAGACAATTGTGATGAAGAATTTAACTAACTGTTATATTTATACGTGCAGAAGAGCGTACTTGTACTCCTGTGCTAATCTTAAGTTCTTTTTCAGCTAGGAAAAGATGTCAACTTGGCAGAACAATCCTGGTGGCGGTTTCTATCCTGGCCAACAAGGTTTCCATCTCAAATATTTCTATAATATTTGCACAAACATAACATAGACAAGTAGATTTAATGATAGCCATTTCAGAACATGTTAAAATAATTTCTTAGATATATCATTGCTAATTAGTACGTGCAAATCATTTTTAGTTCAACACTCCATTCAAAGTACTTTGTCTGAATCTAAAATTCTGTAACAAATCACTCAATTATCACATTTTTACAGGATATCCAGGAGGTGGTTACCCAGGAGGTGGTTATCCAGGAGGTGGTTACCCAGGAGGAGGCTATCCTCAACCACAACCAGGTTTTCAACCCCCACCTTATTCAGGAGCTCCACCAGGTACAATTGCTTTTTTAATATTTAGAAATTTACTTACTATTTTACTTACTGCTTTACTGTTTAGAAATTTCTAAAATTTTTAAATGAATTTTTGAAAAACAATATTTTTTAATAAGTTAAGAGTAATGATAAATTAAAAAAATCAATAGCTTTGATTATAGTGAGACATTTGAAATATTTATACCACTGTTAATAATATAAAAATGTTTACAGCTCCAGGCTTTGTTGCACCACCACCAGGTGTTCCCCCTTACGGTCACGTACCACCAGCAGCATCAGGCATGTACGGCACAAATTATGAAGACCCCATGGCGGATGAAGTCAAGGGGTTCCAGTTCAATGATGCAACAATAAGACAAGCATTCATCAGGTTAGTCGAAAATTTAATGAAAATAGTTAAATATTTCTTTCTCATTAGCAGAGAATATAGAATATATGATCATTTAGCAATGATAAGATATTCTATATTCTCTGTCATTAGTTAGATCTTTTTCATTAAAATAAATATGTATCATAAAATTTAATGTTCTTTTTTCTGTTTATAGGAAAGTTTATTCAATCCTGATGATACAATTATTAATTACTTTTGGACTTATCTCCGTTTTCGCATTTAATAAAAATGCAGGTGAATTTGCCAAAAACAATATATCACTTATGTACGTATGTCTTGTTGTCACCTTCGTCCTGCTCATCTCCATGGCTTGCTGTACAAGTGTTCGTCGCAAGTCTCCGATGAATTTTATTTTCTTATTTATCTTTACGGTTGCTGAGGGACTCCTGTTAGGCTTCGTATCAAGCATGTACAAAGAGAAACATGTAAGTACATGAAAGTAAATTAGAACATAATATTTTAATGTAATTGAAATCATAATAATTATAATTTAGTGGACTTTTTAATCAATATTTTTACTTTAATTGGCTTTTACTTTCAAGGTATTGATGGCAGTAGGAATAACAGCTGTAATTTGCTTCGCCCTGACCATGTTTGCATTCCAAACGAAATACGATTTCACTGGCGCAGGGACTTATCTGTTCATCGCCGCCATTGTGCTTATGCTCGCTGGTTTCCTCTCCATCTTCTTCTACAGCCAAATTTGGTCGATAATCTACGGTTCTTTTGGAGCTCTGCTATTTTCGTTCTATCTGGTGTACGACACGCAACTGATGCTTGGCGGCAAACACAAATATTCGTTGTCACCCGAAGAGTACATTTTTGCTGCCCTCAACCTCTACTTGGACATCATTAACATCTTTATTTATGTGTTGCACATTCTCGGAGCAGCCTCGCGTGATTAAACGATTTTCCCAAGCGATAAAACGTGAAAAGGAAAAGAGTCAAACCCAATAAAAGATAAGTGGAGCAGTTTATAAAGAGCGTCCCGACGATCATCTTTGTTGAAATAAAATTCATTGAGAGAAAGATTTTAGAGGCGCTTGTGGCTGAAAATCGTAATTTTTTGAAGGGTTTATATGATGAACATCTTCTACCCAGGTTTTTGCAATTGCAACAAGTCTTTTCGTTTTCACAGAAACGCGCTCAATATCAAATTTCAGCCTGTTCCATCTCGTTTTCACAGTTGTATGTGAAAACGTTAATCTTTAAATGTTTCATACATCATCCATTTGTGTTACACTTAGGTTAAGTCTTAAATTTATTCTTTACGCTCATTTTGTTACTTTAATTTTTTCGAAAAAATAAAAAAATAAAATATTAATTTTCAAAATATTTTTTTCTTTTTCACAATCGGTAAAAAAAAACATTGCATAAAGATGGTCAAAAATTGTAGATTTTAATGTTATTTTACGCTACCCCTTTGAAAATAATAAAAACATTTTTATTTAAAAATATTAATATGTTTCATTTGATTTTTTTAATACAATTCTTACCGTAACTTAAAGGGGTAGTTAGTAAATATTCTATACCTTTCAACGATGTGATCAAATTTTTGGGCATGTAGAATCAGTCTAGTTTGACTTTTGTAATTCATTTCAGCTAAGCAATTTATAAAAATAACGGCAGCTTTGTGATGATCGTTTTTATGTGGCGATATCTATGTAATAAATAAAGGAATAGAAAATAATTGTAAATTAAATATAAATACCGCCGCTATGTTTGTCGAATATTTGATTATTCGATATCAATCGATTAATCAACAAAGTGTAGAAAGATTCTGAAAGTGAATTGCTGATAGCAAACTGAACTGATAATAATTCACAAATTATCTTGATATAGTACAGATTATTTGTGTGCCTACAAAGAATAGTTTGACACAAATTCTTAATATTGCGTAAATACATGAATGGTCGCTTTTATCTATTATTCCAAAAAGAATTAGCTTTACGTACAACTCTTTCATATTAAAAAGTAAAAGAAAAATTACTAATACTTGTATTATATCAAACGAATGTTACCAGCGTGAATATTGCTCTTTATATGAAAAGAAAAAAAATCGTAATTCTTAGTGTTCCTATTGTACATTTTTGTTTAATTTTTTTTTCGTTTACTTCGTAAATTACTATAATGTTTCGTAATTACTATTGCAAAACATATAAAAATATACCTTGTAATGTATTTATATAACACATGTAATTACAAGCATGTGTAGTATTTTATTCACCTACATATTAATACTTATTCTATACATATTGTATATTCAACGATTTCAGACATATTTATATACTATATGTGACTATCAAATCTGTTTTGGCGTAAAAATATAATAAGTATTTATTTTTTTTTCATATTTGACACAGTTTAATAATTATTTTATTAAAGAAACAGAAACGAAAAAATTTGTGTAGTTTTTTATCACCAGAAACGTTAGTTTAAGAATCTACGATTAAGTTTCAAGTAATAATAACGCAGCTGATATGCGTTAAAAAACAAAATGTAATCATTATGAAAATTTAAAAAAAATATTTTTAATTACTTTTAGTAGGTAGAGACAATAACAAAATCAGGTATACTTACTTTGAAAGACATATTTATGTACCTTTTAAAGATTAATTATATTTAATCTACACTGAAAGGTGTTGTTTTTGTTATATAATTTTAGCAATTTGAATCATCTTTTGTAACAAAATTATATAGTAGTATAAATACACAATAAATATACATTTTAAGATAACGAAAAGTTAATTAATGAAACGAAAAAATGGTGATACGATGAATCAGAATTTGAATAATAATAAATGAAACAACGGTAATTTCTGAAATTTTACTTTATTATGCACGTTGAAAAACAGGCGCGAGCGAAGGCTCAATTTTTTAAAAAATATTCATCAATCGATCCGTCCTTCCAGCGACGAAGGAACGCATTTCATCGATTATTTTGAGAGATTGCAACAAGTCAATAAGTGATACAAATTACGAATAATAATCAATAATATAAAAAGGGCTTAAGCTTCACCTTTGTCGACAATTGACAGTGTTTGCACCAATGATTTTTTATTGCCTCGCGTCGCGTACTGTATCGTGTAAAAAAATATATATGTATAAAAGACAGATTTTACGAATAAATAAGTAAATAAATAAATTATACAGATACGCTTTCACGCGTTTCACAAAGCGAACAGTTCGACACAGAAGTTGGTGTATAGATGAAGACTGTTTACCGTTAATTTTCAATAATAAAACGCCTTTGTTGAAAAAAAATTATCTGCGAATTAATTTATTATCTAAACTGCACCATCTTACTTTATACTTTCTTTTCTTTATATACCTAATAGTTATACGTCTAAAAAACGTTTGTGTAATATGTTTATACTTCTTACCCCTTTTGTATTGGTTTTCATTCATTTATAAAAGATGGTTAGTTGTGATTGCATATATTTTGCAAGTTAATATATTTTTTTAGCTTAAAAAGTTATGTTTCTCATCACGGCAGTAAACTTGCAAAAACTCTTCTGGACTCGTTAAGAAAATATTTAATTTTTTTTCTCATTTAAATAAATTTTATGAAATATTCGATCGCTTTCGATGCTTGTTTCGCATGGTACACTCAAATATGTACACGAATTGAATTGCTTAAAGAGAAACTTTTTGTTTTATAATATAATATAAGAACACATTAAAAATAAATACAGATCAACTTGGAGATAAATTAAATGTTAGTAATCGTAATTTTCCACAAAATAAAAGAATCGCATCACAGAAATTACAATACAATCCAGGTTTTTCTTTATGACAACAGTCTTGTTAAGAGGTAGAAAACACGACTACACAATTGCTATGTAACCACCCGTTATAAAAACGTTACTCTTTTTACGAAGAAAGTGTGCGAGACAAGAAGAAAAAGAAGGAAACAATGACGATTCGCTACTCGCGTGATGCGAAAATCTCAGACACTTCAGTAGTGGAAAAAGTATATGCTCATGTAATTTTTATAATCGATTAATTTGCATTTGCCCAATGTCGTCGATTATGATGATGTACAGTAAGCAATTACATCGTGCGATTACGCGTTCACTAAAGCTAAAAACCACGTATAGGATCAGGTTACAATTTAATCCCGGGAGAAATAATACGAAGATACAAGCTTATGTGTCGATTTCGTAACTATAGAGTCGAATAATTGATCTTATGTGTAAGGTAGGCGTTGTGATTTGTTGAGACAGAGAAAAAACATTTTCCACGAGAAAGTAAAATCATCTCCAGAGACTATAAAAACGAAAAAAATACGAATGACCTCGACTAAAATTTTCAAAAAACTGCTCAATTTCGTCTATGGCAATGATTTTAGTCTCTGCAACAGTAATTAAATACGTCCAGTGCATCGACGAAAGAAAAAAAAAGTAATTAAACCTAAGCACAGTAACACACAAATATAATCGTTCGTATAATACACAAACGATAATATGTACGAGTCGATAAGACCCGAGAGTAATTAATTTCTCTAACGAATTGCCTCCCAAGTGTATGAAACATTTCAAAGCGGAATAAAAATTCGTGCCTCGCTTCACAACCACTGAACTTATTTAATTAGTGCTCAACAAATGCCGGCCCTTTTGCTCCTCTGCCTCCTTCTCCTCCTCTTCTCGTATACGCGTCGAAGAAGAAGGTGTGGCATAGACGCTGCATATGCGACGCAGAAAGAGAGAGAACGAGAGAAAGAGTCCGTCTGTGGCGTTTATCGTGCAGCTCTTCACAAAAAAGTATATTATAGTAGGAGAGGAGGGACTCGGTCGTTTTCGCGCGCGCGCACACGCGATGAGGATTCAGCAGCACCGGCTGGAGGTTCGCTCAACTCTTCGGTCGACGGTCACGCGGTCGGGCGCGTCTTGCGGCTCCTTGCCGTGGGTCTTGTCCAGGATCGCCTCCGCGAGCTCGCGGAACGCGCGATCGATGTTTATGTTTGCCTTCGCCGACGTCTCCATGAATCGGATGCCGTGCTCTCGCGCTATCTGTCAAACAAAATACAAAGAGGTTAATAAAATTCGCGAATACTTGATGGACTTTTTTTAAAAGCTATCAATTTTATAGTAATAAATGGAATAATGTGAGTTGTCTATATACAAGGTTGTATTTTGAGAAACGAATCGTGATGAAAATTGATGGGAGTATACACACAAGTCTTTATTCATGTTGTAGAAGTAGATAACAAGTGATTATCAGGGAGGGGCTTGGAAAGCAAACAAAGGATTGACATTAATTTCTGGAGGAGAAACTAAGAGTTCAATTGGTATCCATCATTATTGATTGAATTAATGTTTGAAGTAGAAGGCAACTCACAATTTTATTTAAGTGAATTTTTTACATTATTGCAATCAGTAAAAGTGTATTTGGTATTATTCTCATAAACAAGATTTGAGATCAAATTACAGATAACTATAAATACAAAAATAACAAAGGAATGATAGTTATAGTCTTACAATGAAGATGAAAACTATTAGAATTATTTTAGAGTTTGTAAATAAAGAATATTTTAAAAATACTTACTGCTTCACCTCTTTCAGTACTGACTTCACGCCTATCCTCCATATCACTTTTGTTTCCTAAGATCATTTTTTCCACATTTTCGTTTGCATGCTGCAACAAATATATTACATAAATCACACAAATTCTTGAATCTACAAATAATCATAATATGATTGCAAAACCCCAACATACCTCATCTATATTTCTTAACCAATTAACTATATTTTCAAAAGTCTTTTCATTTGTTATATCATACACTAACATGATACCCATTGCACCTCTGTAGTAGGATGTTGTGATGGTGTGGAACCTTTCTTGCCCTGCTGTGTCCCTAAGAAAAGACAGCAAACAAGTGAAAATCAATCTCTAATTATACATTGATGCTATTGAGTTCTATTATAACCAGGTCTTACCAGATTTGAAGCTTGATCTTTTTTCCCCTCAATTCCACTGTCTTTATTTTGAAATCTATGCCTACAATAAACAAAAATAATTGTGTTAAAATATGACAAATATAATTATTTTTTTATGAAAAAAATAAAAAAAATTGTTGAGATTAATTTTTTAAATAAAATATTTTTTTATCATAGATTATTGAACATTTTATTAAATATAATATATAATAAACAAAAATTAAATTTTTCGTTATCAATAACTTCTTATTAATTCGTTTAGTAAAAACAATAATAATGACTGATGTTGCACAACACGTCTTCTATACTCTCATATTTATTATACTAACGATAAATAATTTTGATAAAAAACTATTTTTAATGTTATGTGAAATGCCTTTGTAGTGAAATAAACATTCAACAGAACTAGATACACAATTCGTATATTCATGTTTTAAAAATGTCTGTCCAACATTTCAGGGCCAAAGTCGCAAAAAAGAATATATAATTTAACCGGTAAAGCGATTTAAGATACTCCGCTTCTATCCGTTTCGAAGCAACAGTTTCCTCAACAGGCCAAACAAATAAAGTCATCATCCTCCACCAATCTACGCGACTCGAACCAAAAAACGACTCCGATTATTTTTAGCGGAAAAATCTTCCACGACCTCGGCGTCGCCATCAACCTATAGCAAAAAAAAATGACTCAAAAAAAAGGATCAGTCACTTAGTCACCCGTATATAGCGTATCTCGGACTCCTATAGCGAGCGAACGTTCGGAAAAAATCCGCGCCCACGGCTTTTCGCGTGCGGCCGACCTTCCCTCGTGAAAAAAAAGTAAGATAAGGTAAAAGGCTAGGTACCCATGTAAGTATATATACAGCGAGCCGTGGATCGAACGTTTTTCAATTAAAAACCAGAGCCCGTAAAGCGATCCCGTGCGCGCGTATAACTGCGCCGCGTCACGCCAGAAGTAACCAGACCAAGACGCGCGTTCGATCGCGAAAAAAAGGAGAATCAAGCGAAAAAGATACAGTTGCACGGCCTAAGAATATACACCTACGCATGCATATCCCGAAATACATAAGCCACGGTGTGTGCTCCGAAAAACCTAACCTCCGCCGCAGCGGGCATTTAAACCAACACAATCAGCTCTGTGTACGTGCGTGCGGCGTCAGCAATCAGCATCTATACGTTCACTCCGTTTCTCTCTCTTTCTGTTTATGTAAATCCCGTGGCCGCGCGCGGGCGTAATCAAAAGTACGAAAAGAGCCGACGAGAGAAGGAGAAGGAAGAAGAAGAGGAATAAGAAGAAGCAGCAGCAGCAGCCGGCGGGCGAGGTGACGCATGAGTAATGCGCTAGAGTTTAAAAATAAAACTTCCCGTCGTCTCGCGGTGCGTTTGCCTCTTCTCCTCCACTCTCTTTCCCTCTCCCACACACGCAGGCACGTACACACGCACGCGAGCTAGCATCACACGTCGAACGTTCCTGTAATGCTAGGTGTCGCAGGTCGGCCCCCCGGTGAATGTGTGGGCGCAGGTATATTTTAGGTACCTATGGTGGAAATGAAGGTCGTGGAGAAGGCGTCGTCCGAGAATCGGAAGAGTATGCAGGTCTTGCCGACGCCACTGTCGCCGATGAGCAGCAGCTTGAACAGCAGGTCGTACGTCTTCTTCGCCATTGTCTCCCTGAGCGACTGCTGCTATACTACGTGTGTGTTTCCGTCCGACCCTCTATCTCACTCGCGCGTTATAACCTTTGCCTCCGCGCGCACTGCCACACTCTCTGGGACCGTCGCCTCGCGTGTGACACACAATCACAATATATTCCGAACGGGGGAGTGGAAAAAAATAGGAAAAAGGGGGGGCAAGCGCGCGCAAGTGCACTGTATATATAACTTTCGCCGAGTGTGCAGCCGTAGCTAGCAGTATACCCACTCTGGCCTGTTTTTTTGTTGTGTCGCGTGTATAATGCGCTACTACGCGCGGCGAGCTGGACGGGCGATAACTAAACCGTTGCTAGCTAGCCTATAATACACCAGTGAGTAGATTTTTCCTTCTGTGCCGCCTGCTGCGCGCTGCTCCGAAAATTTAGGAACTGCTGCGCGGATGATCCTGTACGTGCGAGAGTGTGTGCGTGGACTGTAGAGGGGGGAGCGACATCTGGAGGAGTCGATAAGGTAGGGATTTGATGGGTAAGAGTCGAAATCGAAAGGGGGAGATATCGGGGACTCGGGATGATGAAGAAACCGCCAAAAGTTATTCTTGATTCAAAGCAGCTGCATGCCCAGCTGATGCTTTCGCAGGGTCTGGCGGTCAAAAGGTGGACAAGGGAAATTGTTCGTTTTGTATATTTAGTTTACGTTGTTTAGCTTACCTTGTCGAATTTAATGTTTTTTTTTTTGTTTATTCTTGGAATATTATAGGGGTCCTAAGATGAACAGTATTTTTAAATGTGCGGGTCTTTAATTTAGGTTATATTTATCAAAACAATGGAACACGGAATTCGACGAAAAAAACTAAGTAGTAAAAAAGATTGTTAAACATTACCTTTTATAACTGTGTAAGTAACTGAATTATTATTGTCCCGTAAACGTTATAAATTTTTTATGTACCATATTTATTGATAAAAATGATTGTAATAAAACAACAATTATAAAAATCAGTACTTCGTGATATTTATATTACTTTAAGTACCCTTTTAACAAATCAAGCATGTATGTATAAGTTAATATATTTTTATGAATTTTAATTGTAGGCCCTCACTGTGATAATATCAATTCATGAAACCTGTGATTTATATAAAACAAGATCACAATGGAAGATGATATGATAATTCTGAGTGATTGTTCAGATGAATTAGAAAATTCAAAGAAAAGCAAGAAAGCTTCAGATGAAAGTGATATTAGTTTATCTGAGTTTCCAATAGTAGATTTAATGGCAATAAATGCTATAACTAAGAAAAATAAAAAGAATACTATAGAGGATGAATGTGCAAATAAGAAAAGATCTAGAAATAGTAATGTGAATACTGAACCAAAAAATAGTTCAAGTGCAGAGAGAGAAAAAGAAAAGAAAAGGAAAAGAAAATCTAGTGATTCTGATGCTCCAGAAACTTCTAAAAAAGAAAGTAATTCCAAGAATAAAAATACAAGCAAAGAATCTCAAAGTGATTCTGATTATGAAACACAAAATCCATCTGATGATTATTGGGATAACTATATAGATGAGCTGAAAACAAAATACAAAGTCGATGATTTAACTTCTGATGAAGATGAAGAATCGCCTAGAAATGAAAAAAAGATAAATGACAAGAAGGGTAAGTAAGAAATTTTTAAATATCTTGTTAAAATTAATACTAAGTTAATATAAAATATCTTGATAATTAAGAAAGAAAGAAAAGAGAACCTAAAACCAAGAAAGGAGATGAAGAAAAAAAGAAAAGACAAGAAGAACGCGAACAAGATAAAATTAGAAAACAAGAAGAAGCTGCAAAACAAAAAGCTTTGAAGCAATTAAGTTCCAAAAATCGCTTAAATAACAACCCTGAACATTGTATGAAACAAATGGAAATTAGATTTGACGAAGAAATAAAGAATTTTGACTTCTATACTGAATTTTTGAAAACTGCTCAAGAAAGTGAAGTAAAACATAGTGTAAAGCCACATTTAGTTCCTAACAGTATAACATGGAAAAGAAAGGTGGAAGAGAATTATTTAAATGAGAAACATGAAATATGTTCAAATATTAAAATAGTTAACGAGAATCAAATTATGTTAATCTGGGAGTGTGAAGAAACTGTGAAGCACATCCATGAGGGTACATTTGTTTCTGTCATTTCTAACACTAAATCACTAGTATCTGATAAAAAATTATCATTAGTTATATACAAAATAGAAAGTTATTTCAAACATATGAAAACTGTCAAGGATCGAGCTGTACAAAATGAAATTTCAAATGGTAATTTAATAAATTATTGATATAACATTAACATTATTTAGAACATTTAATATATTATTAAATATTTATAGGGAATGAAAAGCAAAAGAAAAGTAAAACTAAAGTTGACAAAATGTTTTCAAATTGTCCAAAAATATCAAGAAAGAAATTTGAAGAATGTTTAGTTGAAATTGAACTAATGCACAATGTTAGTTCTAGACTAATCGAAAATCCAGGGGAAATGGTTTTGTTAATTCATCAATATACAAAAGCAATAGCATTATTGCCTTCAAAAATGGAAAAAAGACAAGAGGAATCCAAAATGGATTGGTATGCTAACTGTGATAATAGAGATACTGTTAAAGTTGATAAAGATGGAAATGGACTCAAAAGATTGTGGCAACAGCAACTTTGTCAATTTAATTTAATGAGTTTAGAAACATCAGAAGCTATTGCCTCAGTATACAAGTGTCCATTGCAGTTAATGGAAGTAAGTTCTCTTTAGTAAGTAATTTTTACTTAGCATCAGCTTTATTAGTTTTGGTTGACCAAGCAAATATTTTAGGCTTATGCAAACTGTACTCCAGCTGAAGGAGAAATGTTAGTAAAAGATATTCCAGTAAGTTTAAATCGTCGCTAATTGGCAATTAACAATTGAATAAATTAAAAATATACTTCATTAAATATTTCCGTTTTTCAGATTAGAAGAGCAGCGGGACCTTTAACATCAGTTAGGAAAATTGGCCCAGAATTAAGTAAAAAATTATATATGATGTTCACTTCAGATGATGGAGAAATTTATCTAAATGACTGAAAATAAAGCTTTAAAACTATAATATACTATTTTATACAAGATTGATATGAATAAAAATCAAGTTTAAAATATTTACTTGTACAAAATAACTTATTTTTATATTTTTTTAATAAATTATAATCTTTAAATTTAAACAAATACGAGGGAAATCAAATCACATCAATAAATGCATAAGAATATTCATCTTTATTAACGCAAAATTTAACAATGGATAAGGAAAAATAATATTTTGAGAAAATCGATATTTATGCTGAGTAAAAAACTGTACATTAAGTTTACATTTTAAGGCAGTAACTCTTTAACAAGTGAGTATGAATCAAATGCACTTACAGAAATTATATAATTCACTTTATAAAAATTGCCTGTTCGCATTTTCTATTTACAGACTAAGATTACTTTAGAGCTTCTTTCGAGGTCGAACCATTATCACATACTATTTAATTCATTCTTCAATATAAAATCGAAACTTTAGAGAATTTGTATACATTATAAATCATTAAAAATTAGCCACTATTTATTACTCTCGTATCTGACTTGTGAATTGATGCATAAATTCTCATAGCACACTCAAGTTATATTTATACATATTTATTACTAAGGAAAATTGAATTAATATTTACGTATAACTAACTTCTACACAAATTTCCAATCAGTCAATTATTATATATAACTGAATTTTGTCAGTCTTAGCAAATTAATTGAAATGAACACAGTTGTTTTCGTGTTACTATATTTACAAAAAATGTGACTATTCTATTTTTACTTCATGCATCAATCCTTAAACTTTTAGTATCTATTTTAAGTTTTAGGCAACTAAAATACACGAAAATAATTGATGATAAAACTAATCTCACTAAAGATGTTGAAACTTCTAGGTAAATCTTTACAAGGAACTAAGGCTTTTTGCTGCTTTCAGTATTTAGCTCAATGAACGTCTGTTTCGCATGTGTAACGTTCGAGTCCAGATGTTGATCCAAAGTATCGCCCTTCACAGAATTCCGATGCTCGGTAAAATAATTGGCCGGAATCCTTGTCGTCCCCTGAGTATACTTCAGCTCATTCTTCGGCTCCATGACCAAAAGTTTATTCCCAGTTGCTGCTGTCACCGCTCTTCTGTTACTTTTCGTCAGAATGACCGGACTGCTTTTATCTTCAACGTCGGCCCTTTTCGTCAATATAATCTTGGTGTACTTGATCGTTGGCTGGCCACTCGTCATTCCACCTCGGCTCAAGGTAACTATGTTCTGCGGATGCGTTACAATCTGCGACTGAAGCGACTGTTGTAGTTCGGCCGAGGCAGCGAGGCTTTTGTTATTGATGAAGACCACCTTGTTACCCACAGTGTTCACCATCGGAAGCGTCTTCACGTCCGATTGCAGAGTGATCGGCGAGGTCTGAAGTAGAGGTGACAACCGTTCAAGGTTGTTCAGGTTTTCGCCGTCCTTTGCAAAAATTATGGGGATGTCCAGGATATTTCCCAGATCGTCATCCAGGATTGCGTTAACTGGGGTCTTGTTCGTACAGTCTTGGATCGTATCGATAGATCCTGAATTTACCTGCAAATATAGCGAGTTTTATTAGTTTCATCGAAGAATAGGTTTTTCAGGTTGACAGTACAGGGAAGTCTAAGGTTTACTAGGTGTAGAGGATCGGGAAAAAAGATTTGATTTACTGTTTTACCGACAGCTCCATCGACAAGAAAAGTTTTTCAAATAATTACATTTTTGTAAACCTATATTCATGGCCAATTACTAGCATTTTTGATAAAAAAAATATTACAACTTCACCGACCATTTTAAGAATATAACAAACAATCCAAATGTGTCAATTACATAAGTTTTCGAATGGTCGGTAAAGTAGTGCATCGGCAAATGCCCTCTGCGAACCCAAACTAACTTCACCAATGCTAAAACACACATCAACGGATTTAAAAAAAAATAAAATAAAGAATATCAAATGGTATAGTCACGTTATACAGGATTTCTTTCTTTTAAGCAGACATCCTATATAATGGGTCGACAAATCATACGACGTGGTCGTGCAAGTGGACCCATACCTTGATATTACTCTTCTCCGCTATCTGTACTTTAGTCTGCGGGGAGGGCTTGTGATTCAAGCTCTTTAGGGAGATCTTGGCCGCGGGCCGAGAGCCGGCATTCCTCGGCGATCGCGTCGTGTTCGGCTTCGGACTATTATCGCTGCCCGTCGGCAGCGGCGGCGGCGGTAACTGGTCTTGTTGGTAGCCGCATCGAAACACAGAGTGCTTTCTGCCGCCACCGGCCATCGAGATGTCGGCCACTACAAAGTACAAAGACAGACACCTCTCTGAGACTCGAGCGTGCCAGAGGAGAATGATATACCGAGACGGGGAAGGGGGCACACCGAGCAGCGAGCTTATACAGTTGCAGTGCTTTTCTTTTTCTCCCGCTTTTCACTAGGTTCTGACGTTAGCATTCAGAATCGTAACAGGGTCTTGTAATAAATTTCTTTCTTTTTACAATAGTGGTGTCGTCGATTCCTCAAAACTTAATGTTTGAAAATTAAAAAAGTCGAGATTTTTTTTCACACAAACAGATCAAGTAAAAGCTTTATTAACAAAGTTTCGTTGTTTTAAACATCAATTTTCAACATGAATTTTATTTAGTATCTGTAGTATATTCTGTAACAATTGAAAATGTAATGAAGAATGCATGCAAAAAAATAAATTGTTGGTTGACTGTTGTATTTTGAACTATATTCTCTTGAAAAATCAGCATTTCAATTTTTTTTTTCAATTATCAAATATACCTGGATTATAAATAATTAATCTTACAGTTTTATTTGTAATAAATTAGATTCTTATAATTTACATAAAGTTGTATGTTAGATTAATTTTAGAGTTACGAACTACTACCCTAATTCCCAACAACATAGTGTGCATGCATACCTTTAGTTAGTATACTAATAAATATTTTGGCACGCATTTTGTGAAAAATATATTTAAGCTAATACGAAGAATATGTTGTATAAACGTAAATATCTAATGAAGTATGAAAGAAGGACAGGAAAAGTTTTGAAAGAGGACAGGAAGTAAAAGATATGATTTACGTAAAAAAGATTTATTTTAACATGAAACATAAGATAGTATTTTCAATTAAGTTTTATATACAACTGTTTGCTAATTTTCGAAATCAAGAATGCCCAAAAACATTTTTTAACAATGTGTATATACAGATTATACAAATATAAATATTTATTAGATATCCGAATTTAACATTTTTCATATTTTTTGTATTTGTAAATAACATTTTATTCTGACATTAGAGTGCAAAAATATTTTGTGAATTACGCGTTATATTGACTATTTACTAACAAGACTACATTCATGATTTTCTACGTTTCATAATCCTAAGGCTATCACAGTTAAAAGGTAATTCTTATAATGATTTTTGAAAAATACCTTACAGTACTACTTTTAGTACTTATTTATCTATATCTATATAATAGACATATAAATCATTTTAATAAACATCATTGATTCCCGTTTTGGTAAAATTGTGAAAATAAATCAAATCGCAAGTTTATTGCACAAAATACTGATATTTGGTAGAGGAAAAATGAAATTATAAAAGAAAAAGGAAATCAGATCTTTGCAAAGCCCAGCTATAATTTCGAGACTACAGCAGCATCTAATTTTGCCACCACTTAAAATAGGCTTGACCGCACTCAAACAGACTAGTAGCGCATATAAATAGTACGATTTGCATGGGCTTGAACTCTCAAGATCGCATCAAACATACAATATTCACCGTAAAGTTCCATTAAAACAGCACAATTTTGATTTAAGGCATTCCACAAGAACATTGGTTTTAGATATGATTCGCTTACTTATGTTTTAAATTATGCTGTACCTTTTGTCGGTGTCGTAGACGTCGTCGCCATAGTTGTCGCTGCTGCCGTTGTCATCGACGAGTTCTTTGGTGTGAAAAGAACGCTAGAAGACATAGCTGATTTACCGACTACTGCGTTGCTCGAGTTCACATAACTCTTCGTTTGTTGAACATTTTGTTGTGCATTGATGATATTTACGTTCCCAGTAGTTTTCATGTTTGTAACTGGAAATTGTCATGATTTAAAATTTACTTATAAAAATATACCAAAAAGATTAACAATATTTTTTTTTGTAGCTTTTTTCATAATTATAAAGAGAAAGTACCTGTGGCTGTTGGTGCACCGACTCTTAGAGGTGTGCTATTCGCCGGCGTAAGCACATTCACCATATTTATGTCACCAGTTTTCTCCGTAATGTTAACATTTTTGTAACTATTCGTTGCTCTCTGCGACATCTTTTTTGTTGGCATGATCATCTTGATCTTCGCGACGTTCTGTTGCCCGCCGATATTTACCTGATGATTATTCTTTGATACTTTGATAAAGGTATTTGATGCCTTCAGTGTATTCGGTTTTACGGGTGTCGATGTTTGAAGATTAATAGACGTGGGTTCGAATCGAATAGGTCCTACTGGAGCCAAACTGGCAAATGAACCGATATTTAAAGTGATTCCACCCGACGAATTTTCCAAATTTTGTTGCTGTAATATGTTATTTATAATATTATGAAAATGTAAGCTAGTATTATTGTTGTTTTTAAATAATTTAAATTTCATCATAATATTGTACAACCAGTTAATAATGATTAATATATCTATCATCATACGGAGCAAAGTTCAATTTTTTTTTTTTTTTTTTTTTTAAGACCACTATCATGACAATACTGCTTTACCTGCGTCGTAAGTCTGGATGTTATTAATTGATCGGAGAAGTTCTGGTTTGCATAATTCGCTCTTGCTTTTCTCCTTGGCGTTTGCGTAGCTGTCGTTCCCGTCAATGTAACTAACGTTCCTCTCGGTAACACATTTGCCGAAATACCCGTTATGTTATTTCCAACAGCATTACGGTGCGGTGACTGTGGCCTTAGTTTCTTAATATTTAACGTTTGAGGTTCACTTTCTACTGAAGTAGTGTTGGAATTTCTCCTTTTTCTCGCTTCGGGCTTCTTAACTGTAAAAATATTATAGCATTATAATCAAATTTAGAGTGTCGATGCAAACACTGTGTTAATTAGATTAGTATTATCAACATACGTCGGTTTTCATAATTATTGATCGAATTCGCTGCACGCAAAGGTAGCGGATGAGGCTGCAGTAATATTGCTCCCACGAAATCTGCTATCTCATCGAGAATACAACGATCGACCATACTTTGACTGATTTTCTCAGAAATTTTCTTTGAGGTAGAAATGCGAAGGTGATCGTCGGCCGAGCCCACGACCACCAGACTAGTAGGTACGAGCATGTGCTCTCTAACATCCTCGATATCATCCACTCGTGCAAGCATGGCATTCTGTCCGATGATGAACATCACGGGACAGCGTACTTCCAAAAGTGTGTCATCTGGACTGCCCCTTTTACCGTCTGCCGTGTTAAAGGGGAAGCCCAGACATACGATTGCCGTTATGTGCTCCAATTGGCCAATCTATAAAAATGTAAATAGTTAATTATTACCGATTTATAAGGATTGATTTAATATCTGTTATAATTTAGGTAAACTCGCTGTACCTGGCAAGCTAAGGCAGCTCCGGTATTAAATCCAACTAAGACAATTGGTCTACCAGGGTAATCTACTCTGACATCCTGTATCTTTGCTCTGGTGGCTTGGACAAGTTGTTCAATACCGGTAATCATCGTTATTTTATTCGTAGTCAAACTTGCGTGTGGATTCACTGTGATAACCATGCCCAAGTTTCCTAACTGTGCTGTCCATTTATGTTGCCGCGACGAAATATTAGGCGTTATTCCGCCCGGCGCTACTATAAGAATTGGATTTCCAGGCAATTTTTTCTGTTAATAAATAAATTAAAATAATTAATGAAAATTCAGTTTATGAAGAACCAAATGAAAGAAAAATATAATAATTACAGGTCGGATTGTATTTAGTACTGGACTAACAGGATCCCATGATTTTTTTAAAAGAGGAGTAAGACTTTCCCAGGTAACAGGACTAGTTTTAGCATTGACATTAGATTGCACCGCAATCATCTTATCAATAAGTTGAGGTATTTTCTGTCGCATGGTTTGTAAAACATCCAAATATATAGATAAATATTCTTGTGGCAGGTAGTCAAATAATAAACTATGCAACCATTGACTTATTCTCCAATCCCAATTGGCTGATGCCAAAGTTTCTCGGAACCTTTTAGCTGTGGTGTCAATGGATGTACGCCGAAGGACTGGTTCATGGGCATTGTTTGATTTTGCTAGCCTGGACATTCGCTCAGAATTCAATATCCTAACAATCTTGTTGAAAATTCTATTTTGTACTGGGGACCACAAAATTTTGTCAATTTTTTCTTCCCAGTCATCTGTATTTTCCGACCTTATGAAATTAGCTACCCTTTGCAATTCATCCATAGATTGTCTAACTTTAGCCAAGTCATATGGAGGTGAGATTGGCTCTGGATCATTATCTTCTACATCAATAAATTCCTCTTGTTTTTTGCTGAAATAAATAGAATATTTTATTTTAGAATAGTGAAATACAAATAAACTTTTTGTTATCATAATTATTTATTATGAATTTATTTATTTTCATTGTTAGCAATATATGATAATTTAGCAGCTCAAGCATTAAAATATTTTCAATAGTAGTGCTTAAAATGTTCCATACCTAGATATTACATTTTGTGATTTGGAAAAGAAAAGTTTTTTAACTGGCTTCACATAAATATTTTCTGGTTTCCAATTCCAAGGTCGGGCATAACAGTGGTCTTTAAATATTATGTTTCCATCTGATTCACAACTACCAGCAAGTTGGTGAATATAACTTATCAACTTATTTGTAGGACTTTCATCTGATGAACTGTAATCCGTAGATGGACTTTGCAATCCAGAGCAGACAGTTGTGGTAGTTGAACTAGTAGGTGATGCAGTCAACAGCATTTTCATTGAGTTATCTCGGCTAGATTTGGATGGTGAATCATTCATTTGTCACAGAAAAAATTTCTGCCTGCACCTTAATCTGCAATTAAGACAGTTGTAATTGAAAGAAATAAATTCTTTTTAATAGTTTTTATTTGGCAATTTGAAGTTTTATAAGTAATTTTAAATGTTATTATCTCTAATTAAATTCTTGTATTTAAAATGCAGAAGAAACACATTTATGGACAAGATAATTTTCTTATCCTGAATTTACTTTGATAAAGACTTATGAATTATTGAATGTAGAAAACAATAAAAGACAACAATTTATGACTTGTATAAATGACCCTTGATATTCATGCTCTGAATTACTTAGAAATCAAATTGATTTATTTATAAAGCTTTTATGTAATTATATTTTTCATATCCAAAATTCACTTTAATTTTTAATTATAATTAAAAAAAATAAACAAATAGAATTAAAAAAAAAAACACATAAAGACATTAAAAAAAGGAGAACAGATTATTTTTGTCAAAAATCCGAATGCAGGCATTTAGGAATTGGAGTGGGAAATCTGAAGGCTTTTAAGCGCTCAGTTAAGCAATCTGGCGCTCTTAGCTCTATAAATAAAAGTCCGCGCACAAGTTAATTTTATTCCTCTTCTCTGCTCTGTATTGTCCGCCAATTCGCATAATCCCATTCAGCGAACACAATTCCACTATCTAATATCAACACCAGTTTCAACCAGTCCAGTATAATTCCACCCACCGCAGAAATAACACTTGTATACGCATAGGTATAGTACGTTCGAATCGACTTATACAATCTCACTGAAACCGGCAATCCGCATTGTCAAACAAAAACACACGGCACTTAGCCCTGCGTAAGTAAAAAAAAAAAAAGAAACGACTCACCTTGCGAGTCGCGACTGTGACGCTCCCGGCGATCATCTCTTTCCCTTTCCCTCTCTCTTCTTCCAGGCCGCGCGCGTGCGACCTGTACACTCACGCGCAGCGACGGAGAAGATGAGGGCTTCTACCGTGTTGCATCATGTGGGTGTATCTTACACCTCTTCTTGGGCCTGGTGCACCGCCGCTACCTCATACTATCTTCAGGACGACCGGGCGCGCAGCAGCAATTCGCTGAGTGCGGACGGTCGATTGATTCGCAGAAGCGAGAGGCGTGTAAGGCGAAAGAACGCTACGATAACTGCAGAATGCTGCAGCCTCGGTGTGAGCGAGCGCAACTGAGCCGCCGCCGCGCGCACGCGGCCATTTCACGCGATTGCGACGTTGCCAAAGGTTCGTCAACGATCTGTGAGGTTATCGAGGGTGGGAGGTGTCACGTGGTCACTGCTTATTGTCTGACGATGAGATTGTTACGGTGTTTGAATAATTGAATCGCGAGATTAAAAAAACGTAAGTATAAAGTACTTTTTAATACTTTGTACTTTTATGTGCATATTTTAGGTTAAGTAACTGTTTATAGATTTATATTGGATATTGAAGCAGAAATATAAATATATATTTTTATTTTGTAACTTTTGTAGTAATAATGGTTCAAAAGTCCATGATTCGTGCAAAATGGAAAAGATCATTCGAACAACCACTGCATATACCGTAGATCAGCTGAGAAATGAAATGCTAGGGTATCTTATACTAGGGTATATTTATTATCTTCGTAAACAGAATAATAAGGATAAGCTGATGATCGCCGTCATCTATTTCCTAGTAATGGTTGGAACATGGCAGGTATATAGTAATATCATTCACAAGTAATAAACTCATTGTGGTACTTGTATACGCTAAAGTGACTTGAAGTTTTATTATAGGCCATTAGGTTTGGTTGAAACATACAAAGCAGGATATTACATTAAGTACTGGATGGGACTACAATTCAAAGTTGGTTCATATTATTGATTTTCGTAATATTATTTTAACTGTCTTAAAAATTTAAAATTTAATACTGATTTATAATTTAAATTAAGATACCTTATAAAATCATTAAAAAAAAATTCTGGTATATTATATTTACCTTACCAATACAAATTGTAAAATGCGAACCTTGTTGCTCCAAAGTAAATTTTGGAGCTAAACTCTTTTTGCTCCAAAGTGGATTTTGGAGCTAATCCTTTTGTTCCAAAGTGGATTTTAGAGTAAGCATTTTAATAAAATTTAATTAAGAAGAGTTGTTGATTATTGTTTGCTTAATTTTCATATATTTGATAAGCTACGTTTGTACAAACAAAAAATATATTCCATTTGGAAAAAAGCTAATGCTTCATTCGTTTCTCTCAGCGAGCAAACAGAGTGAAACCAGCGTGCCACATCCGTGGCTTTATTATGAAACCATGCATAAACTTTTCAGCAATATGTCGCAACCATCATTATCAACAACAACTGCATCGGGGGGGTCGCTGACCGTCTGCCCTCTCTCATCGTGCCCACTGTTGCCGCCGCCTCTTCCTCCTCAGTGTAAGCACAGTTGCATGCTACTGCTGCTCGCCGCGGCGTCTGCTCAATCTTCGCGAAGTTAAACTTAACCTTGACTTCGCACGAAAAAATGCCGCAAATGCAGGATCGTAATTCGAAGGCTCCCGCCGAGGTGCGCAGTGCCAGCCTAAATTCCAGCCTCGATCACGCACCTACGTAATGGAAAGGTATATAACGTCAGCCAGGTAGCGTGCGCCTCCTCGTTTCTGCGCGCCTCTCCCCGCAGTGTAAGTGCGGCTGCACTGCTCGAGCGACATGGTCAGATGATGATCGTCCCCGAGCCCCTTAGCTTAGTGATGTGATATGTTAGTCCTCGGCTGCGGGTTATGACCATAGCGCATTCTACGCAATTTTCCGGAATCATGTTCCTGGAGGTTCTCTTCCGCGTGGTCCTGGCGATCGTGAACATGTGAGTACGACTTTTCATTCATTATTTAGGCGCTCTTTGTGTGCAGCAGCAGCGCGCGCGCTCGGGCCCTGATACGAACTCTCGCGTAATATATATAGCTATACAACGCTCGAGCTCGCTCGTCGCGTGCAGAAGAGCTGTATAGCTACTCTGGCAGGAGCGTGCTATGTTATCGCTGCATCGCGAACGAACGAGCGAGCGAATATTACTTATATATGTAACACTGCGGCAGAAGCCTACTTGCAAATCGTTATTTACGTAGAAACGACGAAGTTTCTTTGTTACCGAGGCTTTTAGTCAGAGTTTTGCGGGAATTAGCTGCTTGGATGATCGAAAAAGAGGGGACTGAGTAGTGGGCATTTTTATTGGATTACTAATCAACTTTTTAACTTAATTTTCATATGCAGACAGCTGGAACACGTTGAACCTTTTACCAGGAAGATTCATGAGAGTGAGTTATGGTTATACAAAAATCCTCGAGTCGAATCTTATGTTTCTGCATCAGTATTATGGGTGAGTCAATGTTTAATTTGACACATGTACATTCTTGTGTATGCATATATGAATTGCAAAGTAATGAGATTATTGCAATAATTTGCTTTATGTTTCATACAGGCAGTGATAATTATCGTTCCATTAGTAGTAATTACTTTCACTTTAATGTTGCAAAGAGAAAAAGGTGATTTCTCACAGGCTGTCTTGTCATTTACTTTATCGTTAGGTTTTACTGGAGTATTAACTAATATACTAAAAATAATAGTTGGTATGTCATATGAAATTTATTCTATATATTTAAATATCATTCACAAATAGTATTAACAAATATTGTTAAAATAAAATCCTTTTCAAATTATAGGAAGGCCTAGGCCAGACTTCTTCTATAGGTGTTTCCCAGATGGGCAAGTCAATTTTGAATTTGAATGCACAGGTGACCCCAATGTCATAAAGGATGGAAAAAAATCCTTTCCAAGTGGCCATTCTTCCTGTAAGTTTCTAATATTTTTCTTGGCCTAGTGCACTTTTTAAAATTGATGCAATATCATTTTTATTTTTATTTAAAATTCGTGTATTTGCAGTGGCATTTTCAAGTTTTGGCTTTGTGGCATTGTACTTAGCTGGTAAGCTTCACACGTTCAGTTGGAATGGAAAAGGTCAATCGTGGAAACTTTTCATGTTCGTGCTTCCCCTTGGCACAGCACTTGCAATAGCAGTAAGCCGCACTTGTGATTATCATCATCACTGGCAAGGTATTTAATGTTTTATACTTAACAATGAAATATTTTTTTAAAGATAAAAATAATTCACAGTTTCAAGGGCACGTGAAATATATTAATAAAACACGTAATTAAAGAAGTTAATTTTTAAATTATAATTACTGTCAAAAGCTCTATTTTTAATAAAAAAAAAAAAAAATTTAACGTAACTGAAGAGTTGCTTACAAATTTCAATAAATTAAATTAATTTTTTTTTCACTAATATTATAGATGTAATGATCGGCTCGGCATTGGGATTCCTGCTGACGTTTCTGTGTTACCGACACTATTATCCGCCCTTGGATTCTTTGGTTTGTCATAAACCCTACGCGTCACTTATCAACTCGGAACCAAGAGAATTGAAAACGACGAGGATAGAATTGACCAAATGGACATAAGGGCTTTTTATTTTAACACCGATTCAATTGGTGTCCTCCTTCTTGTACATAAATTCTATTTATGATTTCCAAAGTATTTTTATTATTTAAAACAAACAATATTTTGTATAAAAACGACATAAATAATCAACCATGATTCGGTATATTATCGAAAAATATATCGAAATTTTAAATAAAATGCAGTGTTGTTATTTTACCTTGTCTTCAAACAGACATTGTTATTTAAAAAACATGAACTAACAGTTTATATTGGATGACGTCATTCTCTATTTTTTAAACTTTAATTTTATCTTCAAAAGTAAACTTGAATTGCTGTTATTGTTTCTGACCAACTGTTACATCATTAGCTTGACAATTAAATTCTCTTAATACTTTTTTCAATATTCACGGTAGATAAAAATACAACTGCAGCAAAATATTTTGAAGTAGATATACTAAGATACAAGTAAATTCTTTATAAAATTTGTTAAAAGTTTCTTATTTTGTAGCTCGACATAGTCATTCGATTATTAGTAGGTATAGTTTAAATAGCCACTTATATACTCTCAGTCAGAAGACGAGCAAGTCATGCCGTAAAATTTCTAATGGATATTATATCTTTCGGTACTTGTCTATTGCCGCAAAGACAATGAAGTCGTCATGAGAAATCAGGTAAGCCTGCGTAAAAATAGGGACCGTTATAGTTATCTGATAAGTTCACCCTTTTGCATAACATTAGAATTTCTAAGTCGTTAAAATTGATGTTGCCGCATAATAATTTTTAATTAAGTTGAACTCGCGAATATTACTTTTAATTTTAATTCTATTGCGCAACTGTGATGTAAATATCAAACATTGAACGCAAATTTACTGAACAAAACAAAAAATTAACAATATAAAAGTGTTTACTCGAATGACATAAAGGGAAATTGAAAAATAATTTCTTGTACGTTGTATACGTATGAGTAGATAAAGTAAAATATAGTGAGATGTACTTATAATGAAGTAATTTTTTGTAATTATAAAAAACATTTTCAATATTCAATATAGCTACAGTTTGCATATAGTTACATTTCTATTTCTCCAAAAAAAACGATGAACATTTTTCGCAAACGTCATCCGGCAACCCTCTCCATAGCCGAAACGTTTGAATCTATATAGGCTGTCTTTCGCAACAATAACCCCATTCGAAAATCCGTTACGAGCGAACCCCATAATACTCGCTACGTTCGAAACTCCCTCCAAAACACCCAACCGAAACTCCGTCTTGTGCAACTTGGCAACATTGCGCGTTCTATCAGCAAGCAGCAACCGCTACTTAGCCTGATCGCCGTGCGCAGGCTCGCGCCACCTGGCGCCCCTCGCCCCTCTCCCTTCCTCGCACTCAGATCTCTCTCTTTCTCTCTTCCTCAGCGAGGAGGGGCAAAGAGCACGTAGCTAGCGAGTAGCGAGCGAGCGAGAGAGCGAGAGAAAAAACACACGGACATCAGGCTACGAAGCCTCGGCAGAGCTCTCGCGCCAAGCGTACCGTGCACACACGTTTCTCTCACCCACTCGTCGTCGTCGTCGTCACGCCCGGAGCTCCATAGTGTCGTCGCGAGAGCACGAGCAAGAGCTCGAGAGGACGAGCTCTCTGCGCAGTCGTCGTCAGTAGTGCGGAAGATGCTGATGAAACTGGAGCAGCACTCCGTGCGCGCCTCCTGAAACCGAGCGAGACAGACAGACCGAGGGAAACGAAACACGAACGCGCGCGCGTCTCGCGTACACATATACATACTCATACTTGCGAGCACGCATCCGAGAGAAAGAGAGGCAAGCAGCCAGTCATCGTCGCAGCGGTCTAACCTCGATTCCTCGCAGCAGTCGCGAGTGTGTGACGTACAGCCGTCGTCGTCGTGGTCGTCGTCGTCGCGTACATATACATCCGTGCGCGTGTGTTGGCGCCTTCGCGGGTGTGTGTGTATAAGATAATAAAAAAGGGAAACGAGAGTCCGTGGTAGTGCAGCACATACACACACTATCTCCCACGATCTCTCTCACGCCACATATCCTCAGGAACGCGATACCCTGTGGCTCTTCTTGTGGCTGCTCCGTCGGCCCGACCTCCTAGCCGAGCGGGAGCATCGAGCTGGAAGACAGCGGCAGCAGCAGCGACGCGGACAGCATGATCAGCAACATGGAGACGGATCCGCGGGAGATGATGCCCGAGGACGCCGAGAGCCGGGCGCCGAGCATGCAGGTATGTGGCTGCCCTCCAGGATGTCGCTGGCGAGTAGGGAATAAGAGTGCTTATGGTGCGCTCCGCGCGAGTGTGTGTTTGTCAATATACTTACAGATAGGTACCAACGCGGCGGTTGAGAGAACTCGGGTTTTTGAAACGTTACGAACGCGTTTAGGGAAAGCGAGAGAGGTATAGGTTGGTTGGCTGGCAGGCAGGTATAAAAGGTGGGTTTAAGAGAGAGGTTAAGGCGAGGCACTTTGAAGGAGAAAATTTCGTGGAGGGTACTGAAGATAAAGCAAGTCAATGGCACAAAAGAAGTGATAGTACTGATTTGGAATAATTTGGAAAAAGTTGGTCTTTGTCAGTGCTTTGTTGATTGTTTATAAACTTTGAAAGATGTAGGAAAAATATGTTTACATTTTGATCCATTTAAAGTTGGTAAACAGCAGAGGAGGAGTTAAAGGAACTGTATTAGCTTACAGGTTAGCAATATGGACTCCTTCAATGCTGCGCCACACTGCTCGTTTGATAAAAATTTTCCAACGTAAAAATGTGGAATAGATAGTGACTTTCTTTGCATGATTGATGTGTCTGAGTACACCAGAGATATTCTCTAGCTTATTATCATGCTTATTTTAAACATGCAGTGGAAATTATAGTACATGAACACTAGTTGAATCAATAATTTGTTTTAAATTATCATGCTATTTTATACAATAAGGTACAATCATAAAATTGAGAATTTTATTTTATGATTGTTATATATTGATCAACTTTTAATCTAATTTTTTTTTATATTTTGTTGCTTTAGAAATTAGTAACATTTTCTAAGCCCCATCTATTAAAGTACATCTATAGTAAAGTAGATATAAGTATACATATATTCTAAAATGGTGTAAATTGAGAATGTGTCAAGCTTAGAAAGTCATGTAGGAATTTATAATGTTGTGATTTCACAGTTGCTTATAAAAGATTCTAAGAAATTTTAAAACCCTGTATTCTATAAATACTTTCATTTTAATATCTATGCACAACCTTGTTTTAAATCAATCAGAAAAATATTTAAAAAAGTCTAGAATACATGAACATTGAAAGAATAATTCTATTTTTAATATGATATCTAAGAGAGTATAATATTTTAGAAGCAAAGAAAATTTTTATCATCACAAAAGCATGGATATTTTGAAATCTTTTATAAAATATGGAGATGTGGCTTTATTTATCAATAGTGCGTATATGCATATATAAGACATCGAGGATATATATATATATATATATATATATATATATATATATATATATATATATTGCTAAGCAAATATAAAAATGTGCGTATGTTGTTAATTATTATCAAAGCCACGTTCATATAAAGACTTTATACATAATTGAAAAAAACATGTGTTTGTAATGATAATATTTTCTAAATAATGAATTTCTTTGTCACAACAACAAAAGAAATTCCTAAATATTATACCATTTTTTATATAAGAGAATTAACTTACTTTAATAATTATTTTCAACAAAATAATGAATACATAAATACTATATTTTAATGAATAGTCCAAGTTGTTTGAATTTCATAAAGAACCATGCAAGCAAATGATAAAGTGTTATAAAAATAGTGGTGTAAATAAGTAGTTAATTTTAGTCAGATGCACATGACCTTATTATTTTTAAATGGCTCAGTCCATTTACACTGTCGATAATTATACATAGTAACAAGTATTGCTTTTATATTTCTATTAGTTTATTGTTACAAATGCTTGCGTTGAAAATTTTAATTTTTCAGTAAGCATTGTCATTTCTTTCCTTTGAATTCTTCAATGGCTCAGTCCATCATAATGAAAAAACAATATTCATTTCTTAATGTCACATTGTCAAGGTATGCTTATTTTACTTTCATTGGATTTTCAATGAATTCATGGTCTTTTAGTATTATAAATTACTTATTTTTTAATTATAATTTGTTTCGACTAAAATAATTTAAAAAAATTATCATTTATAACTCTTTTGCAATAAAAAAAATTATATAGTACCCTATAAATTCAAGATTATAATATTATCATACTTTGCATCATCTAAAAAACTTAGTATCATTGAAAAGAATTCCCCTTTGTACTACTTTGTTTATTTAAATTGAGTATGAGCCCAATTATATTGGGAACTGAATCAATTTGTAATGTAAGCTTTCAAATTAAAAATAGGCCCAAATAGAATTATGGTTAACATTGTTTACTAAATGCCAATCCATTCGTCAATAAATTACTCTACATTTTCTTAGAATTTACGTAAAAAGTGAGTCAATGTTCATCTATGGTGCCAAAATTTATTATTTTTTCTTTCAAGTGCATGGTTATTTGTTTTTCCTGAAAAGTTTTAAATACTTCATAAATCAATAAATACAAAAAAATTGTTACTTTTTGGTCTTAAATTTTTCCGCTATAAAATTTCATAATTTTTTACTGAACAAAAGGATTTTATATCAATTACAAACAATGATATTATTGCATTATTTTTATTTACATTAGCATCATTTCCGTGTTATAAAAACCTTAAACTCATAAAGCTTATCATTGATATCATTAAATTAAAGAAATGGATTAACGCAAAAACTATTGAAGCTTTTCTAAAATTAGAGTTAATTTTCTACAAGTATTATGAAAGATACTTAAGAATTTCTCCAAATGATCAAATGGTGTTTAAATAATACAAAATTAAACTGTACAACGCATACATTTCCAAAGCCGACAAGCGAAAATAATTTTCGATTTGCTCGGGATCAGGCTTCCAAGCGGTTCCCATACGAGAGAAATTCGAGCAGGAATCGACAGCCCAATTACCTCTCCTCCTACTTCTTCACCTCCGTCTTTCTCCCGGGAGCAGATGCTAAACCCGTCGTCGCTGTTGTTGCTTTGCGCACACACCTACATCCATGCCCGCAATAATCATCCGTGTATACACAAGAGTGGTATACTTATACCTACAAAACCAGCACCGCTGCTGCTGCTTTTGCTCGCCACGCGATGATCCTCGACGCCATCTTGAGCGGCGCGCGCTCTCCCTCTCTCTCTCTCTCTCTCTCTCTCTCTATATATCTGCTTCTCTCCTTTTTCACGCCTTGGTGCGTTTCGAAAGCCCCGTCTCGCCGTCGTTGGGGGATCTCGCGCAACCTTCGTTCCTCTTTTTATTTGGATTTTGAAAGAGAGGAGAGAGAGAGAGAGAGAAAGAAAGATGCATAAGTATTATTCGTCTGCGCGCGCGTGTGGCCGATATAGCGTTTCGGATTTCGCGCTCTTTTTTTCACAAAGAAAGATATATACATATACAGTAGTGGCCCTGGCATGCGATGTCGATGTAAATGTGCATAATGGACTGGACTTGATGAAGGAAAAAGAGGGTGAGGTGGAGAATGAAAGGGTTTATTGTTGGGATGGACGAGATGAGGTTATTGGATTATAGGTCGTGGCGTAATGTCTATTTTGAGGTTAGGTTTTTAAATTCGTACGGATCGCGTCATGCTATTTCGGAGCACGTTTTTAATTCTTGCACGAGGAAAATGTTGTTCTCGATATTTGATTAGCAAAGATATCTATATCGATGGAAAGCAATTTAAATATTCATTATACTAATTATTTAATACAACTACTGTTAAGGAGTGAGTGGTAGTGAATAATGATTTATCTGTACTATAGAAATAAAAATAGTTGAATTATTATGCATTCATTATTATTATTAAATATTTTTCTATATTAATCGAGAATAAGTTTTTGAATTCGTAAAGAATAATTTCCCATACTTGTTATTATTTTCATTCTAAAATTTTTTACATCTTCCCAGCTATTTTTGTTTTTCTTTTAATAAAGGTAACGGAAATCACCACCCTGAACATAAAATAATAACAATATAAAAGTATAAAAATAGTGAATAGATACCTAAGTGCGAAAAATTGCAATTAAAAGATTATACTGTGAAATAAATGAAATTTTAATTTTTGGAGTTTGATAGGTCTAAAGTTTTAAATTAAGTAATACTTAATTATAAAATTGAGAAATCAATTTTTTTACCGTTTAATCAAATGCACTAGAGAAAATGTTTATGTACCATGTAAATGAGCTCAGTTGTAATGCTGAAAGGAAACAATAATTTTAAACTTTCACACTTAATTGATATGTTGCGGTTTTAATTTGCAATGTAAGTCACTTATACCGCACTATATATTATTCACAATGATAATAATGGCTTCTGACAGTAAAGTGCGTGTTATACGGTAATTTTTATGTTTCATTTCCAACCAAGCTCCGAAATAATTATAAATTTCATATTAAATTTTACGTTCGGTCACTTTACGAAGAAAATGCCAAGCAGTGTTGTCGAATTTACTATTTATGGTTGCTAAGGTTACTTACTTCATTACGCCTCGTAAGAATAAGCATTAAGCATTCGGCTTTATTATTCAATTGAAATTGATGACGAAGAGGAAAGTTATACTCGCCAATTTTCTCGTGATTATTTTTTAAAATAAAAAACAAAAGAATACGAAGTTTTTTTGCTTAAAAGCTTGATAATTTTAACAATTGATTAGGCGTTGCGATAAATCTGAATTTTATGTCTTAATTAAGTTTTATTCTTTCACGTGATGAAACTAGCTTTATCTACAACTCGAATTTAATGTCTTTGATACGAAAATCAACAGTTTAATTAATTATAGTAAATACCACAGTGAACGAAATAATTTTTATGAAAGAAGTAACATTGAAAACATTGATAATTCAATCAATTCATTAAATTTAATTACGATTATTTATAAAACTTGTATGATCATTATTAAGTCAAAAGTCGTAATTACTTACTGCGATACAATCAATAAAAAAAAATGTGATAATTATTTTTACCTCACATTTCTACACACATAAAATTTCAATTTTTGATAATTCTACTTTCATGTAAAATATCATAAATTTCCATAGAATCGGTAGTTATTACACGTTTTATCTGTGTCGAGATCATTATTTCTTAACGTCGATTACGATGAAAAATTGAAATGCTGTATAGCTTATCTAGAAAGTCAACAACGCAAAACAGTATACTCTTCTCAATTAAAAACTTTATTATTAACTGATTTTAAAATAATAATTTTTTACGCTCGGACAATCGCCAAGGATACGTTATTTATAAGTTCACGCGCGCGCTGGTATCTGTGCAATATCAATACGGCGCGATTTTACGTAATTTTCAAGGAAAGATTTTTATTGTCACGTTGTAATACGCATCGAGCGCGTTTTATACACGCCCCACGTAAGAAACGTAACACATTTTCGTATAGCGAAAAGCAATTCGCGGCGAAAGCTAGTATCGATGTTTTGGTTAAAAGTGTTCTTTTTTGTTCTTTTTCTACGAATGCGTGAGTGTCTCTCGCGCCGTTGTGATGCGGGTATACCATAATCATTTTTTTTTTCATGCGCCAACGAGCGCTTTATTACGCACGTATATAGCGGGTGGCTTGACGAGGGGCTGCGTCACAGGTTTGAATAAATAAAAAATAGATTATCTGGAATGGGTTTGGTTTATTTTTGGAGAAATAGTTTCCTCGGCGCCGGTTATAAATAGGTTTTTGCATGGCGGCAAAGGTATCTCAGACATTCGGTGGGAAAACGTATATATATATATATTTCGCCGTGGGATTGATTGGCATTTTTCTTTAAAGACAGAGTCGTTAGGGTATAATTTTTAATGTCGTTCTTTTCTATTTAAAAGTATTGACTAATTAATTACAATATAGACTGGAATATTACACCCTTTAAATATAATATATAAATAAAAATTTTATTCGAATACTGAAGGAGTTTATATACATGGTTACACAATGAATTTATTTTTATAAAATATAATTTATCAACCGTACTATAAAAAACCGTACTTAAAATTTCCAATAATCTATATTTAAAAGCACCCGTTGAATATAAAATCCAAACCTGAAACAAATCATTTTAAAATTTTATCAGACCCTTCGTTTCTGTCGCTTTTTTGCTCTCCTGTATACTCTTTTTATGCGCACTACATGCCGTTACTTCCGCGTCGTTCGTTTTGGTGAATAATTTCTGCGCGAGCGACACGCGCAGTATCGATGCGTCGCTATCCGCCGAGCGGGAAACCGCGTGTCGAAACGTGATATTTGGGTCGCGATGCGCCCTAGGGCTTTATTCTCCTCTCTGCGTGTGTGTGCCTCGTGCGCGCTGGCGCTCCTGAAAATTATTAGTGTGAATGGGTAGATTAAATGAAATAGTCGGACTCTTGTTTAATTATATTTTTTAATGGATGATTGTAGGTATTACATTGTTTAATTTACGAAATAAATTTAATTAGCGGACTCTATCGTTTCCAATTCACTATAAAATTTTAATTCTTTTGCTATTTAAACAAATTTAATAATTTCCTCGACGAAATAGAATGAATTATTGCTAAATGCACAACATTAAAAACTGTAATCAAAAGTTTTTTGTATTTATTCATTTTAACGCATATCTACGATTAAAAGTCCATATTTTCGTATAAATATACAAATATCTTTGTTTTTTTTTTGTCGAGCAACATATAGCGCTGAAGACACGATAAAAAATTATCAGAAGAATTCGATTGTTAGCAAAACTCTAGACATCATGACGCTTAATGGACGTTTACAGAAGTGACACGACGGGATCTTTGCTTTAATGGCTCCCGGGTTGAAGAATCGATTACAGGCTCTCGCCATCTGGCGTCGCTCGGGTTACGGATTCACGTTCGATTTCCTGGAGAAGAATGTACGCCTTCCGGTACAATCTACGCGAAACTGCCGTCGCAGCGATTAACATCTGAATTCTTTTCATTTTGTTTGGTATCGAATAACAAACTTTTAGTAGACATTTTTCTTGAAAAAAATTTTTTAACGAATGTTGAGCAATATTTTAAAATGGCGCTTTTTTTCCCGCATCTATCCATTATTTGTTGTTAATGACGTTCCAACCAACAAAAACTCAAAGCTATATAATTTTCAATTTTTCTCACCTAAAAATAGCACAAAATCCTTTACCACATCGTCACCCAATCATAAAAAAAGCCCTCATCAACCCACGCAATCTTTTCACTCCCACATTCTAATTCTTGCCCCCCACGCGATCTCTCTCGTAGAAAAGGCTTATATACGCGGCGCAGCGTCGCAGTGTAATAATCGAGTGGCCCTCAATCAAGCCTAATGCACACCACCGTCGACCGACGCCTACGCGAGCTCATTACGTTTCCTATGCACACACCCGCGCTGATAACGGGCCTCTCGTTGCTTTTTCGTATACCTTGATTTAGCACCGCCCGCTTCCTGTGGATTATTACCACCCGCGTATATATATATACACGCGCCATTCGGAGAAAGTTTCCGTCCGGGTTTATATATCCGCCGCGTATAAAGTAATAAAGTACTAGTATAGTAGTAGCGTTTGTATGAGTAGCTCGAAGTGAATTTTATTGAAAAGAGTTATGTTTTACGGGCGCCTGTGAATGGGAAAAACAAAAATTATAATTCTTCGTAAAACTACTTTAGAACCACCGCAGCTCTGCTGAAAAGTATAATGCAATTCTCTCGATTGCACGAGAAAACTGATAACTGCGCCTCGCGTCGTCGTCGTAATCACCGCACACAGAAACATCGAGAGCATTACCCTCCTCTACATCATTCGCTAACTACCGGCAATTCGCACTCTCCTCTCATATACCTCTCCTCACACTTCTCCGACATTAGCATTTCGACCTCGTTCCCCGCCCATTCTAATCGGCCGCGCTCTCGTTATCAGACCCGCGCACCCTCCTAACCCACTTAAAATTCGCCCCCTCCCCCCGTTATACCCAAAACACACGACGACGCGAGATTCGCGCGCGCGCTGGCCGGCCCTTCCGGGGTCGTTTTTATTGATTTCGCCTAGTTTCGAGGCGTTTGTTCCCTACTTTCGCGCTCGCTCTTGTGTGTCGCCATTTTTCTCTTGCCACCCCCCGGAGAGGGGAGCACATCGCGGACGGTGACGTGAATCGAAGTTTTCATGGCCTGGATTCGCCTGGAACTTGTCGCGTGTGTGGGTGTTCATGTAAGCGGAGCTATGTAGATATAGGCGCAGGGTAATTTGAATGTGAGATGGTATGGGCTGGCGAGTTTCAATTTCGCGCGGGGGGTGGTAGAACGCGAGGTTCGTCGGCCGTTGAAGTTGCTGGAGGGATGGGGTTGTTTGGCGCGGTATAGTTGTGTAGGCATTTGTATGGATCTATACTTTGGTCTTGTATTCGCGACGTAATATTGATTGAAATTTATACATCAGTGGTATTAATTGCTGTTATGTATGTATAGTAAAACTTTTGAAGCTGTATGATGCAGCTATATACAGGTGTTTTAATTTATGCTCTCTCTGAAAAACAAAGTCATTGTGAATAATTTTTAAGAGACTTTATTTATTTGAAGCTTGAGATTATTCTTCACAACTAATAACACTGCGATTGCGAGGAATAACCACGGTGTAGCGACTTTGCGATTGCATTAACGTTTCTGATAATGCAGGTTATAAATAGCAAGTGCGCTTGCTAAAGCTTCAGACGGCTATTTACGGGTAATAGCGAGGGTGAATCAAGTAATGACAAAGAAAATATACTGCAGTCGTGGCAGACTAAATATTGATGCTGAAGTTAGAGTTGGACGTGTCAAATATTTATGGTAAACATGGGGTTAACTGCTAAAAGTGTCACATTTTCCTGCTATTCTATACTATAATTGTCGCGAAAAAACAAACATCTTGTAAAACTAACCTAAAAAAATTACTAAAGCTTTCTGTACCTTTCCCGTTACCGTTGTTTTTTTTCAAAGCTCAGGAAAATCTCCCCCCTAAATAAACTGTCCAATTACCCGAAGTTCCCTCGCCCCTAGACATTCGTCGATAATCATGAAAGAAACACAGCGTCGGCCGTAAGTACTTCGCTGCCACTTTAGCAGGCCCTGACTTTTTCGCTCTCTTTTTTTCTCCCCCCTCGACACTTCCGGGTATAGTAGTTCAAACATTTCCTTTTCGTCGAACGCAATTACGGATGCTTTTGCACGTTAAAATAAGGTGAAAATTAACCATAATTATATATTAAAAATAAATACATTGCAAATAAAATGTATTTTCTGCCGGATATAAATATTTGAATTGTATATACATTCATTCGACATTGGACATCACGCGGAAGAAGAATATATAGCCAGGCCGCTCTATAGTTTCCCTGGTCAACAAACAAAGTAACAGGTCTTTTATCGACCGCACGGAAAATTGCAGAGCTGCACTAGGGATTACTGACACGTGAAGTTATGCGGTATTTACACGCTCGTGTGTGCAAATTCTTAGGGATTCTTTGCTCTTTCTCTCTCAGCAGTGCAACTGTGCGTTATAGTAAGCACTATGGCCATAATTATTGAGGTTAATGAATTCTAACTGTATTATATCTATATTAGCGTAATTTTCTTGAGTATAGCAATTATCATTCAAAGCGTATTTAACGAAAAATCGAGTTTTGCAACACCAACTATTCCCAAAAACCACACGCTTCATAACCCATTTCTCACCTTACATAAGAGAGCTCGTAAAACCTCTACGCCACACGACAAACACAACCCACATATCTCGTTCCTCGTCTTCCCTATTTAACCTCCACTCAAAAGAAATTCATTAACCCTAGAAGCCTTCTTTTCGTCTCGCCCAAAAAAAAAACTTTTTCTCGCGCGTGTGTGCGTTCAAACCCACACGGGTGCACGCGCCATTGACCGCGCTAAACAGGAAGGCGACGACGACGACTCCCACGAGTCGTAAATAGACTTTTACGCGCGCGCGCGCACTGCAGCTGCGGTGCGGCAGGGCAGGCAGCAGAGCCTCTCTATATATCTCCTTCCTCACTGCGGCATCTTCCGTGTGCTCTCTCTCTCTCTCTCTTTGGCCGCGTATAAGTATATCGACGCTGAACTTTCGCGTTTGGATGGAGAGAGGCGACTTTTTTGAGCGAGGTAAAGAGGAGGTGATGATGGAACCGAGCGAGGAGGATTTTCGGAAGAAAATTGCTGTGGGGTGCGGCAGTTTCGTAATTTTAGAATGATGGGTTTGAGGTTTTTGATTGACGCGAGCTATTATTTTTGTAGGTTTTAAGTTTTCTTTGATTGTTAAGAGGTTTAAGTTGATGGTCGATGTAGGAGATTATTTTTTTCTTTGTCAAAATTAAATGAGAATGCGGGTTAAAATGTTTATCAATATTTCACATATTATGATGAATGCAGCTGCAGGAACGTATGGTATTATTCTATTAAATATTTCAATTCAGGATTGTTTAGATATATGTGAATTAGTTAAACGAGAATTCGCATGGAAAGGAATTCATATCCAACCGTTGGTTTATTAAAATTATTATCAAATGCAGTATCTACAGTGCTATATGAATTTATTAAAAGTGAATAATTATAATTTTAACCTATACCGATTTTTTAGTCACCTCATTTTAAATGGCACCGCACATTCGCGCATATACACAGTTTTCCTCGTTTTCAAAATACACGCGCGTCATTATTATTATACTGAAATTGAAAGGATTTACATATTGAAACCGACAATTAACCTAAATGCAAACACGTGTATATTGCATATAATATATACACATAAATGAATAATACGAGCCGGAGACTTGCATTTGGGGTTAATCGAGCGTTCTGCGAATTACATGCATTATCAATGTTTAATTGCATAATTGCACTCTGCGCCTGGCGCGTATCCCATATGCAATTAAACTTTACTACGTCATTACGCGAATTTATACATCCAATAACGTTTCGTCGATGCTGCCGCTGTTATATATAGTGAGAAACCGAACCGCATAATATATATCCTCATGAGAAAATGCCGTTCGCGAGCGCAGAGCATTAGATCATTCGACAGTTTTACCGTCGAACAATTCACTTACATAACTCTCGTCGCGCGTAGGTATTTTCCAAAAAT